>CABFVX010003272.1:0-15315 GCA_902151425.1 Timema shepardi
GCTTGACGTACACTACCATAATAAAGCTGAAGTCATGTATCCTTGTGAAGCTCTAGAGTTGCCAGTGGTACTAATGCCCTTAAATAAAAATATTATAAGACTTTTATTTTTTAATTAAGTTAGTAATTCTTTTTAATGACAACGTGGTGACCTGGCGTTCTAGGGGTAAGGTGTCAGACTTCTGTGCTGGGGGTCCGGGGTTCAATCCTCGGTCCCGGCACAGATTTATCTGATTGCCAAGCCAGTCCTTAACCTCTGACAAGACGTATATTAATCACAACTTGTGAATGTGGGGAATGCCAGGCCTCCACCGTGGTTTGTATCCCACGTTAAACTGTAGGTTCTCCATTTCATCTCACAATCACCCTACCATTACACATTAGCGTAAATGAGTATAGCCCGAATGGGTGTGGTGCTAATAATAATAATAATAATAATAACAACGTGTTTTATTTTTAAATAATTCAATTGTTTTAATTCAAATTAATGTTTTCAGAACTTTTTTACTAAACACAATTTTAATTTTTGTATCTATTCCAATAATAAATATTCAAGAAATAGCATCCATTTAATATATTCGATTTATAAACATGTTGTCGCATTTAGATTTTACAAGATCAACTTAAAATTGTTTCAATAGTTGTACTAATAACTAACTAGTATAGAATTATCAAAGATTTGGGTGGGCTTAGTTGGGTTGGCACGCTAAGCGACTTTGCAATGTTACTTCGGCACAACACCACTAAAAGGTTGCCGACTCCTCTGTTTTAGAGCCGTCCTCCTGGGGAATACCAAGAAGTCCATTTCCTCTAAATTAGACATCGTACTTTATAGGTAATTAATGCCTGATTTGTATAAAAACAAATTAAAAAGGGTTAATTCAGTAGAAGTGTATCATTCCATAGTGGTTACAAAATAAAAGTAAAACTATTGATTTAATATCATTAATATAAATATAAACCTAAAATGGTCCTAATTTATATGATTAAATTTTCAATTAATGTTAAAGTTAAATGTTTCTCCTAGATAGTCATTTATTTTCAAGTGCAAACATTAAAATATGGTCCAGTAGGTTTGATTTAGAACATTAAATGGCGTTTACCAAGGAAATCCCTTAAAAGTTGATTGATTGGTGAACGCTACTTTATTTCCTGATTGGACTTGGCACTTTCACTTCTGGTAAAAGCTAGTGCACATATATACATAACCCGGGGAAAGGAAGAGTGGAATAAGGGTGGGAGGTTAGCTCCATTCAAATGACTATTGAATAATATTTGCCTTGCGAAGCAACAGTTTCGCTCCACGTACAAAACAACACACGTAGTGCGTTCCTCCATGACCAAAAACTATTTGTTCGGCAAGCACGGATTACATACTCGGGCAGTAATGAAATTTCCCTGGGTGATGAAAACACAGGGTATTTATCTCCGGTCTATATTGCGGCCAGAGTAGCCCCAGAACTAATACTCAAACACCAAGTAATTAGGAGTATACATCGCCGGTAAGATAGAGGGAGAGAGAAGATGGACTTTCTAGTTGAGCCAGATCAGGAAAGTGGAATGTTCACCCCCGTGAATTATGTTGGGATAATAATTTACACCAGCAAGAGTTGGATACAATTCACCGTATCCTCTAAATTAAGACATTTCACGTTTAAAGTCATTGAAATTTAGCTAATGACTAAACTTTTATACAACCTTTTAAAACAAAACGAAAATACACTTTTATTTAAGGTTTTTAATTTTATAGAGACATATCCTTCATTTTGACGTGAGCCTTTTTTTTAAATTACAAACTACATATTAAATAAAGAGAGATTTCTGAATTTAAGTAACACGTCTCAGTTCTTCTGTAGACGGCCCTTTTCACCATAATATTTTATAATGAGCAATATTTTAAGACGTATGCTGAACTAAAACAGAACGTCAAATCCCGGTTGCAGTGGTGAAATAGTCTCCCAAAGAACACTTTATTTTTATAGTCGGTAATTAAAAAAACACAAAAAAAGAGCGGCCATGGCTGGTTGTTTGTTTCAAGTGGAAGCGGGGTGTCCGTCGCTCGATACAATGGGTAGCCCTTCATAGAGCGCGCGCCCTATAATACAGAGTGCCACGCCCTTCCACCGCGCAGCGCGCTAACCCACACGTCTCACAGGAGGAGAGGTCAACGGACACGACACGGTTAACTACTATTACCTCCTGCAAACAATCGTGTGAATAGCTGACGGGGGCCTACGGCAAGGCTAGCACACCTCACCTTCACCCAAAGGCACAGAAAAGGACGTAGCCATTCGGGTTATAAGCATATGTACAAAATTACTCTTAATGTGTTAGGGATAAGGAAGATTGAATTTAGAGGACGTGTAGTCACATTTGCGTGGAGAAAGGGGTGGTAAACCTTTTAGGGAAACCCACTCTCCGTACATTCGACCGGGATTAGAGCCCCAATTTTCACGTCATCGGCAGTCTAGTTTATTGCAAGAGTGACGAGTTAGATAAATCGACCACCGTAGCGGGTTGCCATTATATGGATGTAATTTTAAACCCTTTTTTTCAGGTAAACGTTGATGCATTTCCTCTTGTTTACTTAACTCATTGCTCGCTATAGACTAAAATACCATCTACAAAAAACAAAAAAGCTACAGGTGAGCGGTTGACCAGTATAGCTCTGATTTAATAAGCTCGGGTTCTATCCCAACACGATGCAATGGCGTTGTTGAAATGTCCATCATAAGTATAGAACATACTAATAATACAATTAAATAATGTTTAACCATAATAAACAAATACTTTATATAATAATATTTACTATAGTGCACCAATTTGTGGTATAACTAGTACAGCGGACAGGGCGTGAAAAAAGGGAATTGATCCCATTAAGTTCGGAAGTTTTGAAACTTTGGGAATTTGAAGATTTCAATGACCTAAAAGAAACTCTAATAAATGCAAAATCCGATCGCAGCCATTGGCGCCGCCATCTTGTAAAAATGGCTGCCAAAATAGGTTTGTTCAAAATATCTCACTTCGGGTACGTCATACGGCAAAAAAGGTTCCTAACAAATTTTTAAAAAAAGCATTAAATTTTCTACAAATTATGTCGGTTACATTTTTTCCTAAAATGAATAATTTCGGCGCAGAAGCCGAGCAAATTCGAGCATTGTTGAAATACATTAGATGGAATGCATACACGCCGCTCAAGAATATCTCTTATTTGCCGGTATAACATAACACAGCTTGTTGGTAGTTTCCACTAATTGGTTATTTCCCTCCCTCAATTACCCCGTTTTGCTTTCACATGGTTGCAAATTATTTTTAGAATTAGCCTTCCTCGAGGACACCTGCGACTTGCAACATGGGTTGGTTTGGTTTCTCCTGCACCAGTGTTCTTTGATTCGTATCTCGCCAACTCGGGGAGCTTGTTTCTCTGTCTTGAGTTCTATAATACAAATAAATATATAGGAATATTTATTTGAAACCGTGAGAAATGATATTGCAGTGATCTTTATGTGTTTTTTTTATTATGAATGATAATTTAAATTAAACACACTACAATTGTTGGAGGGGAGCTCTTCTCTTGACAGCATTCAAAGGTAGGCTTAGTAACAATCTACTTTTAGAATCGTGATTTCATTTCAATCTCCGGTTTAGTAGCTTTACTGTAAATTATTTAATTAAATTTAATCGACTATTAGTTTTTTAGATATGATCGCCCAGCGGTAGTTTACCGGTCTGCGTCTCGAACTAAAATGGCTCAGGAGCAGAAATGCTTTATCTGCGATACAAATATTTCGGACAGTGCCACAGTTGAGGTGAAGGAGAAAGAAATAGAAACATTTAGACGATTGAGTTTGAAAAGGAACGATGGGAATATAGACTTTCTTCGTAAAAATACTTCTGTGGGAGTGCATGACTCGTGTCGTAAGAGGTAATGCAATGAGAAATTCACGGGTACTTCGTTAAAAAAAAGAAAAGTGAAACCAACTACCTAGCACCATCTTTAAGATCAGGTGGAATTGCTTTTGATTTTAAACATAATTGTTTCTTGTGTTCCGAGGAAATTATAAAGGAATTTTCAAAGGAACAAAAGGTCAAATTAAGCGCTCGCCATATCATTTACGAGGTTCACAGCTTGAATGTGAAAGACAGTTTTAAAATCAACTCAAGCTCGGAATGATGAAAGTAGTCGCGAAATCATAAAACGCGTGGAAATGACACCAAATTTAGTCGCAGCTGAAGCCAAGTATCACATGTCATGCATGAAAAAACTTTCTCGTCGTCCAAAAATTGGTCGCGAAAGTCATCGTCCACCAGCAATGAGTGTCGACCAAACGCTGAAAGGAATATATTATTTCCTAAAAGAAAATATCGAGGAGTGCCAATTTAGTCTAATGGAATTAATGAATAAAATTAAGGGAGATTTTCGCCCAAAAGTTGATACAGATAAATCAAGATTGCTCGAGAAGTACGGCGATGACAATGTGATCGCTCAAGTCGGAAAGAAATCTTCAATTATTTGCTTTCGTAACACTGGATTCAAGGTACTTTAGGATACTTGGTATGAAAAAAAGATGCCTAAACCAAAGGAAGAAAGACTCCGAGTTATTAAAGCAGCTGCGATGATAGTCTTGGAGGATATTCGAAGTCAGGTCTACGACTCTTACCTTATGGTGGTGGGGAAACGAGTATTCTACATACAGCTATCCAACTAAATTCTACTAATTGGAGGCTTTTAAAATAGAAAAATAAATATTATCTTCTAACACAAAAATACTCGTCCATAAAACTTGCAAAGAAACGAGTAATTGTGAACAATGATAATTTTTTAAATAATGCTTGACTTCACCTGGCTGCTGCGTCGAAACTATTCAGTTTAGGAAAAAATGTAAATAACATATTTTGTAGAAAATGTAATGCCTTTTTAATTATATAATAACCATTTTTGCCGTATGATGCATCCGAGGCGAGATAGTTTGAAAAAACCTATTTTGGGCGCCATTTTTCCAAGATGGCGGCGCCGGAGGCTGCAATAGGATTTTTCATTTTTTCACATTTCATTGGAGCATCGAATTGTACATATTTCCAAAGTTTCAAGACTTCCGCACTTGGGATCGGAATCTACCCTTCCTCTGGACTAAACAAGCTATAGGTTGTTCTAACCAAAGTTTGAATACAGTAGTATACGACAATCCATGTATTTTCGTTCACATGACGTGGTCAAATATGAGATAAAATGTCCATGAATAACACAGGGAAATACATTTTGAAACTATATTTATAAACATCATTCGAAGTTACAGTTTGATTTTTCAAAGCAACAACCTTATTTGACAATTATATGTCCTTTCGTAGATTCATACGTTAAGTCATGTTATCTACATCTGTCAATTTTTATAGATAATAAAACTACCAATAAAAAAAGAACATTAGTATTACAGTGACCTGTTATCATTGTTGACTTCAACAAATATGTAAGCAGACACTGTATTTTATACAAGTTTCTTCCTACCAAAATCCTATATACATGTATGAAAAAATAGCCCCTGTCAGTAGGAGAATATGCAAACTGCCAAACCGTTCTGTAATACAATTTCACTACAGGTATGTTTCACGGCGTTATGACCAGCAAAAGCTATAAATTAGTAGAATAAAATCGCCCCCCTTATTATTATAAAAATTACTTAAATGAGACCCCAACACATGTTTAACACACGTGGGTGTTAGGGTTCAAAAGAAGTTGTATGGTTTGTATTTAAAAACATTAAAGTGGTTTGTAGCATCAATTTATTATATTATAAATATTATAATTATTATTATCACTAAGTCTTACTACACGTTCAGGTTATACGCTCGTCAATTTAGTGTATATATATGTATATATAAACTTTATTAAAATGAAAAGGGCGTATTGCACGAATGGGTGGTAAGATACAGTGCCAAGGAAAAGAACAAAAAATGCCGGAGAAATTAGTTTTATGTGACTAAAGTTTAATTTATTCTGGTGTGATTTTCAAATAAGCATTACATTACAATATTATACTATATTTACAAATATAAGTATCACATGATAAACAGCTCAAATTATCAATGAAATGTTTGAAAAAGACGAAACCCGGTCAAATGGGGGTTGGAATATCGTGATCACAAAGATTTGCTGGACGAGACGGATAGCTGAAATTGGGCAGCAAAGTAAAGGGATTACTTCATACAACCATAACAATTTAAAAAACGACAATTTCAAAATGGGGCTCAAAGAAAAAAAAGGGGGGCCTATAATCCAAACACACTTTGTGCATGAGGCATAAAATCAAAATTTGGCAGACAAGTAGAGAAACTATTCCAGAAAACATAATACATCTTGAAATATACATTTATAAGAGTGAGTTGGAGAGAAAAAAGGGGGAGATGGGGGTGTTAAAAATTTCCAAAACTAAGAAATAACTATCAATGTGGTAGAAAATTTAAATTTGGCAAGCAGTCAAAGGAATCAATCCAAATAATAAATTAAACATCTGAAAATTTAAAACTTTTAAATGGAACCCCGGGAAATAGGGGAAAGGTGCATACAATTTTTTTAGTTGTGGTATTTTTTTTAATCTGCAGTCAGGAAGGATAGCTCCAGATAACCAAATAACTCTTAAAATTGATATTTCTAAAAGGTAGTTATAAAAAAGGTGAGGTGGGGTAGGATATTAGGATAGAGGTTAAAAATCTCTAAAACTAATAAAAACACTTATTTCCGAGTAATATAGAGAGCTCGAATTAGGAAGGAAAGTAAATAAACCAATATAAAAAATCATAAATACTATTTTAAATGTAAAATTTAAAAGGTATCTCGGGAAAGAGAGGAAGAAGGGGCGGCCGGGTGTATGAAGAAATAAAGCATATTTAAGTGTGATCAAAAATGTATATTTAGCAGGCAGGTCAGAATATCCATCCAGATGAACAAATAATTCTAATAATTTGAAGTTTTTAAGTGGGAGTTAAAGAAATGTGTAGGAGGTGGGGAGTTATATTTCCAAAATTAATATATTAACTACTTATTTGTGTTGTAGAAAATAGTAATTTGTTAATCAGGTACAGGGACAACTCCAAATAAAAGTAGAATCTGAAAATTGTAATTTTAGCATGTAACTTCGGTTAATGAGGGGTTAGGGGTTAGCATAAATTTAGAAAAAAAATTCATGAAGAATATTAAAATTTGGCTGACAGAAAGAAAAATCCATTTAGCCAAATGACACTTAAAATTCACAAAACTAAGATAAAGAGCTACTTGTCAGTTCCGTAGAAAACTAAAATTCGGTAGGCAGGTAAAGATACCAATCCAAATAACAATACAATTTTGAAAACTTTAATTTAGGACTCCAAACATTAAGGGGAAGGGGGTATACATTTTTTAACAGTTGTAGAACATTTTAATTATGCAGGGAGGTAGTTGTGCAGCTGCAATAACCAAATAAAACTTAAAATTTTACATTTCTAATTGGGAGTTAAATAAATCGGGGTAAGGGAGGCGGTTGCATATTAGAAAACTAATAAACATTACTACTACTCTGTGGAGTATAAAACCCAAATTTTGCAAGCCGGTATAGGATTACTCCAAATACTCAATGACATAGGAAGAAGGGGGATAGGGTATGAAAAAGTTTAAATAAAAGATGAGGTAGAAAATTTATATTTGTTAGGAATGTAGAGCAATTAGGTTCTTCAAATAACAAAATACATTTTATATTTCTAGAAGGAGACTGGTAGTTTTTTAATTTTTTTTATTCCAAAACTAAAAGAGCAAACTACTACTCACAGTAATGGAAGGTTTCCATTTGTCAGGGGAATATAAGGACCACCTTAAATAGAAATAAAGTTCTAAAACTTATGAAATTTATAAAACTGGGGAGGGCGGGTCCCCTCAAAATTTATAAAACTAATATAAAAAAAACTTTGGGAGTGGGAGGACGTAGACAATTTAAATGTGACATGTAAGTAAATTGACATACTCGAATAGCCGAAAGACGTTTGAACATATGAAATTTAAAAAATGAATTTCAGAAACTGGAAGAGCTTAAAATGTTTATAACTAATATAGAACACGATTTTATAGGTGGCTTAAAGTTAAATTTGGCACATAAAAACCCTAAAAGATATACTAAATATGTCTTAAAATCTCAAAATGGGAATGTACACACACAAACATATATAGTTTGACCCGTTCTTCTCGGGAAAAACGGATAAAAATAAATCAACATCTGGCCGCCATCATTTTTATAGGACCTCTGTGTACAGTCCTGATCCAACCATTACACTCACAAACCAGTTATGGCAATTAATAAATTAAAATAAATCAAATAAAATCTTTTAATCAAAATATTACTTATTAATTACACAAACAGAATGCACAAAGTTGAAGAGATACATCAGTATGACGGTCACAAAATCGACATTATGGCTTTCTTCTATCTTTTTACATTTTCGCACCTCATTTCTTTTTAATAAAAACATGCTGTATTTTCTTTTTTTCTCCATCCCGCCCCCTCCCCCCGCCTACCACATCGGCGCTAGCGTGTTTCGGCAACTAATGTATAGTGTGGGTTCAAAGGGGAGCAGGCGTGCTTTGTACATATACTGCGGACTTTTGATTTCCCTCGTCGCCCGTCCACAATTCCGTCAATTCTGACCCACATTTGGGGGAATTGAGTAAAATCTCAACATAAAAACAAAGAGAAAGTTGGAGTTCAATACAGTATATTGCTTCGTACAGACCAATCATTAACGCGTCATCATACAGGTAGCACCGATCAAACAAACTAGTTTCCGTCAGTTATTTGTTACCGTGTAGTATGGAATATAAGGCGGAACATTAGTTTTACTTATAGAATGCTATGTTGCAAATAAAGCTGTAAAAAACTACAAACTAACTCAGGGAATTAAGATGATGGGGTGGGTGAGTTAAAAACAAATTGTAACTCTATTCACTTTGAGAAATGTAAAACCACTGCACCTTAAATGTAATCTGTTTGAATTAGGGTCCAGGCCTTATTAGTCAAGGAGTGTTAGTAGCTAGATTAATTATGCCGACAAAATATCCAATTGATTTAATGTTTTTATAAACACAGGTTTGATACACTTTTAAAGTTTTGAAATCCCCTGACTTCTCCAAATTGTCTTAAATAAAGTATCCAAAAAATAAAATAAAAAATCACAGTCTCTAACTAAAAATCTAACCCACTTCGGTTGTTGAATGGTCTGAGGCGTCACTTTTGCTCCACATATTGAACTTCCGTTGGTGGCGAGATCGGGTGGGCACCATTACATCGCATGTCCATTACATCGCGTTTTGGGAACAAATACATTGCAGGTCCATCACGTCGCATTTCCCCCAACTCTCTACACACAGCTAACCCTACTCTGACGTACAACCAATAGGATTGAAGGGGCTTATATATACAATTACATCGCATGTCCATTACATCGCATATATTTTTAATTTGAAGATTATATTCTTATTTTATTATTTCATCTTTGATTTTTTTGCACCATGGCAAATGGAATTTACAAATTCAAGTCTCCAAGTTTGTTTAAGGACATTATATTTCTGGCAAGTTAAAAACTTTCCCCCTGACAAACGGAAAATTTAAGGTGGGTGAAATACATGAGAGTGGATATGCTAACTTTTTCCCTGTTTGAAACAGATGAATAATTTTTAAATCTAGCTAACTATATAACTTCAAGATGAGAGTCGGGTACACTATCCTTGTAATCAACATTGCAAACAAGGGGAATTAGGCACATAATCCTTTCAACCAAGCCTACATTCATAGTGGGAGTGAAGCCTCGTTTTTTATGTAACAAGTTGGATCCAGTATGTTGGAAGACAGGACACGTGAAAAATTAAACTGGGTTTATTCTAGACAGCTTGTTGGACCAACATCCTGGTTCCTACACCTTTTTTTAATCAATCTACACATTTCTAGCCATGGATAACGACGTATTACTGGTCGTTTCTTCATTTACTGTGTTGACAGGAAGTGTATTCTTGCAGAAGAACCAAAACTTAAGAAACGGTAGGGCATTCGAAGTTTTTTAGACAGGGCGCTACGCCTGTTAAGCAGTGGGCCTAGGATTCCCAGCCTTTGCCTCGCCTTGCTGAGTCTTTCATTGAAGTGCAGTCTGAGGGGTGGGCACCATTACATCGCATGTCCATTACATCTACAAATTCAAGTCTCCAAGTTTGTTTAAGGACATTAAATTTCTGGCAAGTTAAAAACTCTCCCCCTGACAAACGGAAAATTTAAGGTGGGTGAAATACATGAGAGTAGATATGCTAACTTTTGCCCTGTCTGAAACAGATGAATAATTTTTAAATCTAGCTAACTATATAACTTCAAGAGGAGAGTCGGGTACACTATCCTTGTAATCAACTTTGCAAACAAGGGGAATTTGGTACATAATCCTTTCAACCAAGCCTACATTCATAGTGGAAGTGAAGCCTCGTTTTGTATGTAACAAGTTGGATCCATCATGTTGGAAGACAAGACACGTGAAAAATTAAGGTGTGTTTATTCTAGCCAGCTTGTTGGACCAACATCCTGGTTCCTCCATCTTTTTTAATTCAATCTACACATTTCTGGCCATGGATAATGACGTATTACTTGCCGTTTCTTCATTTATTTGATGGCAGGAAGTGTACTCTTGTAGAAGAACCAAAACTTAAGAAACTGTAGGGCATTCGAAGTTGTTGTTGTTTTTTTGCTAAACGTCGAATTGAAGGTGTGTACATGGTAATAATAAGCTACCTACATTTGTTAAGTGGTGATGATAGCTTTGTATATATGTAACATCACAAAGAACAGAATACTTTTGATATACCTCAATTAAGAATCTAGTAGCCGAAGCTATTATTAATTATTCTTTTTAGTGAGGAATTATCCATCTAGATATTATACTCTGAAAATTGAAAAAGGACACCTGGACACGGGTCCCGGGTTTGATTCTCGTGTCCAGGTGTAATTTTTCCATTTTCAGAATTTAAATTAATTAGTTTAACAGTATTAGCCTTGTTTCATTCCATGATCACAAAATTATGCAAGACCAGATTTTAAAAGTTAAACTAATCTGAAACTAAAACACGTGCTTCACCAAGGTTAAACACTAATTCAACTCGATAGCGCATGCGCAGAAAGAATTTAAATTAATTAGTTTAACTGTATTAGCCTTGTTTCATTCCATGATCACAAAATTATGCAAGCACCGATTTTAAAAGTTAAACTAATCTGAAACTATAACACATGCTTCACCAAGGTTAAACACTAATTCAACTTGATAGCGCATGCGCAGAACCTTCCAACTCGGCCAACATGTTGGGTTGGTCGTTTATTATCTCTAACAAATGATCCAACACAACTTGATGGCTCTGACTGGCTCTCCCAACACCAACATGTTGGGCAACATCCCCAACAAGTTGGGAGTGTGTTTACATTGTAACCCAACTTGTTGGAATCGTGTTGGCCAATATTGTTAGCTGTGTGTAGAGGGGTGGAGAAATGCGACGTGATGGACCTGCAATGTATTTGTTCCTAAAACGCGATGTAATGGACTTGGGATGTAATGGTATACACCCGGCGAGATCGCGGTTCGAATTCTGATCAGATGTAATGAGAGTGTTTTTCCTTAATGGTTTCTCACTCCTCAACGCAAATACTAATATATTTCCTCGAAATTTTACCGTCCAATCCCTACTCCATTTGCGTAATTAGTATAGGTGTGTATAAACCGAAATGGTAGTAAAACGCGGTGAAAACAAAAAAAACAAACTACAAACGTACTTCTAAAAAATGTTGCTTGTAACATTAAACTGAACCTGACGTATAGAAGGTGTAAAGAGGTGGACTGGATGTATATATATAAACTAACTCTATGGTATTAGAAGCTCAAGAGTTCATTGCCACACTTACAAAAGTACGCCACTTATCCTTATCTTGAGCTAGTTACATCCAGTCCACCTATATATATTGTGCAGTGAACTTTCGAGTTCCTAATGCCATATTGTAAGTGTATATGCATATATATAATCTACACACACACTTACTTACTCTATAGCATTAGGAAATCTGAACTTACTAAAGTACGACACCTATCCTTATCTTGAACAAGTTCCATCCAGTCTTACATCCTATCTCTTTCAAGTTCAGTTTAATGTTACAAATAGCATTTTTTAGAAGTTCTTTATTCAAAATTACACGATTCTGTATGGCTTTGTAGTTTTTTTGTTTTTTTTATGTGTGTACAATAATCTAGATAGTTTCGAGTTGAACGAGACCGGGCTCATTTCAAATCATCGAAAATTAAAATTAAAAAGAAAACCCAGAATAAAATGTGCATGTTTCAGTGTAAACAGTACTAAATAAAGATTTTTATATTACGTAATAAAAAAATGATTTCATAAATATAAATATGTATAAGTAATATTAAAACAAGGAAAGAATGTTACTTTTTTTTTAAATTTACTTGTGATCGTTGTTTAACAGCAGAATATCGAGACTCTACTGTAAATAACTTTAATGTAATTATAATAAGAGGTGGAAAGCGCTTGGAAATCTGAGCTTGCCCAAGACCAACACGACTAAAACATTTACAATGCTCTCTCAATCAAGCTAAGTGGATCGTGAGGGTTTTGTTTAAAAAACTCGGGAACGTCCATTCCCGGTGAATGTTTACCCTTGTGTTGATAGTTTCAGCTATTAAAATGGCAGTAAATTTCCAAGTTAGATCGTTTAACTGGCGCGAACCAACTCACGAACAGGTGGTTTACCCTGAGGATTCACGTGCTATCCTCAGGGGAGAATCACTCAATATCAAAAAGCATCCCTTCACCATAAATTCCTTAATTAAAGAAATAAATGGGGACGAGGGTGGGGGTTGGGGGCTCGTGTGACAATGGAAGCACTGTCGGGCGGCTGTCGAAACTTAATGAATTTACGGTCTCCAGAGTTTCTGGGCCTAGCAAGAATGACGTCAACAAGTAAAAAAAAGAGGTGATAGGGTTGAAAAGGGAGGGTATGGGGACAACGCGCGTGACGCCGGTAAATGAATCCTGGTAAACCCCGGGAGGATTTGCCGTGGTCGACGTGAGAAGACTCGCGGGTGTCTTTCCCCGGACGCGCGATTGATGATACGACGCCTCGCGCCGGTTGAAGAGCAGAAGAGAGGTAGGAGTCTGGACGAATATCACCTCCGAAACCAGTATTGGAAACAAACCTGTGGCGGGTTCTTTCGATGAACTCACGTATTTCAAGTTGATTTAAATAAAAAGGATATCATCAAAACTCAATTAAAATGAATAGGTGGAGATTTCGGCACCGTCCTATAGTTTCCAGGAAGGCATTTTCAAATATAATAGTGTAGTTTAGTTTTTTTATTATTATTACTATTAATATTATTATTAGCACCGCGTCTTACTACCCGTTCGGGTTATACGCACTTACGCTAATGTGTAATGGTAGGGTGATTGTGAAGATGAAATGAAGGACCTACAGTTTAACGTGGAATCCGAACCACGGTGGAGGCATGGCATTATCCACATTCACAAGATGTCTTGTCAGAGGTGGAGGATTTTTTATTTTATTTTTTTATTGCAAGTTGTTAGTTTCTAATGTAGAATAATTAGAGTCCAATTTTCTACTAGAAACATAATATATCTACTATTACGTCTTCATTGATGTTGTCACTTTTGATAGAAAATATTAATACCTTTAAACAACATTAATATTAATGTAAAATTATAAAAATGTTGACAGAAAAAAAAATATATATTTACCAAACGATTCTTACCACCAGTATTTTACTATAGGTACCTAATTATTGAAACAAAAAATCACATAACATTATCAAGAGCGTACAGACTACCTGTAGCTTAAAAACAGTATGTTGCTCGCAAGGCACTATGGTAGTCTCTCACATCTGACTTACTGATTAACTTTTTTTTTTAAATAACACAAGACCATCACAATATTATCATGAAATACCGGTTAAAGGTTCACCTTGAAACTTCAAACAGAGTACCACTATAATACCGTTTCAACATTCAGGGTAAAAATTAAATTATGAATTAGCACAAACTATAAGTTCAAAACAAGTTTTTTTTAATCGCGACCCATCTGAGTTATTTATGTATTTATATTGAAGGGATGGATATGAAAAAGGTATAAAGTAGAGGTTGGAAACTATTTATGAAAAAATAAAATCATCATTAAGACCGGCCGGGATTCGAGCCCCAATCTTCACGTCAAATTACGATCCCGATGTTCCATGCACGTGTCCACCGATACTTTATCATCTTAATATTAAGATGGGAGTGAAGCTGAGGAAAGAATAGGTAAGTGTTTTTGCAGATTTTATATCAAAACCTGTTTTTGGTCAAAATAAATTAAATACTGCTACAAGAGAAAGAGAGAGTTTAATTTTCATCACATGGTGATATCAATATTGCTTGAATATCTGTCATGAGCATATTAAAATTTAATGAGAAACTTTTTAAACGAAGAGAAAAAGTTGTTATTATGTTTCAGGACAACCTTGATAGATACTAAAGAACTTTTGAGGTCACCATCTGAAAGAGAAAAAAAAAATCAGTTTCTATCGGGAAATTATTTAATTCATTTTGACAGAATAAATGTTTTGTTATAAGAAAAACTGCAACAACAATTAATTTTTCTCACGTTTCCTACACTTTCACCTTAATCCAAGGAACATCTTAAGATCTTTGGTTAAGTCGCGGATTCATATAAAACCATTCATTATTTTTCTCTGGCAATTTAAAAAACAGTTAAAGTGAATGTTTTGTTTCGGTGTACTTGTTACATAGTGAATACCAGCCCAGATGTAGGCTACCGCACAATAGCAGATGCCCATGCCATGCAAGCGACATATGTCCAGCCGTATGTTCTCCAGCGAGGAAAGCAGGTGGCGGGTCACCAGACGCCATCTGTCTGTTATAGAGGGGAGGGGTGAGAGTTGAAACTGTCGATAAGTCGGTTCAGATCCAGCCAGTAATTCCCGAGCGCTGGGGGAGGGATTACCTCGGGATTCCCTGATATAAGGGAGAACAAGACCCCACCCCCACAGACACGTTCCAATCAAGACACTTTAGCTCCAAACACTACTATGGTCCAATTTTACAAGGAAGGGCTTTTAAAAAATACAAATATATTTTAGGCCAAATTTGAGAAGATTGTGAGATATTATTTGTGTTATTTTATAGGTAGTGTATTGATAATTTATATATTAACTAGCAGTCCCGCACGGCGTTGCCCGTGAACCACTGTAG
>CABFVX010003272.1:15434-33179 GCA_902151425.1 Timema shepardi
CCTCCCCCCCCCAAGCTGCCCGTTACACACTGGTATAAGAATTATATAAAGATATTAAAAAAATGTCTAAAAATTATAGAAAAATGTTAAGGGTGGACAACCCTTATCACTAAGGGGTATGAAAAATAGATGTTGGCCGATTCTAAGACCTACTCAATATGCTCACAAAATTTCATGAGAATCGGTCAAGCCGTTTCGGAGGAGTACGGGAACGAACATTGTGACACGAGAATTTTATATATAAGATAGGGACAGAAGAAGATCACGTGATATTAACGTATGCATGCATGAATGAAGATCTAGGGTTTATTGTTGTGGTTGTTGTTTTTTTGCTTTCAATGCCCATTTCTATGTCAATGAAAATTAGACTTTAAAGGAATCGAGACTTCCTCGACTAATCTCTTAGCGTGTAGGAACCTGTGAATAAAACCAGAGGATGGAAATAGATACGTATTTACGTATATGAGGTTTCAGGGCGGTATATGTTGTGGGGGGCCTAATTAATCCATGTATTTTTTGAGCCGTCTCTTACTACTTGTTCAGATTATACGCATGTGTATTAACTATGCTAATGAGTTTGGAATGAGAAAATATGAATTAAAGGAAGTTTACGCACATTTGCGAGGATGGTGTGAGGAAAACCATTTATGAAAAAACTCTCAATACACCCGGCCGGGATTCGAACTCCAATATCGCCGTCATCAGAACTCTAAACTATTGCATGAGTGACGCCTTATACTATGCGGTCGCCAAAGCAAGTCCATGTAAATTATTAAACATTTAGTGTCTCAGGAAAGGTAAAAATTAAATACATGTTTAATTTTCATAAATGTAATAGTTACAAAGTAAAAGGAAGTAGCCTGCATATTTACTTAATGAAAACGTTTATTATTATTTGCAGTAAACATGTAAATAATGTCTTTAAAGTCCATTTCATGAAAGTATATCACTTACCATGCTGAGTAAGGAAAGGTATGTTTGTTAGACGATCTTGATTCGTGATTGTACTAAGCCGACTTTTTTTTAATCTTCATTTTTGAAAATGACCTTTCCCCACTACAGTTCGACACCGTAAATGCTGGTATATTCTTAAAAATATTTCAACATTGGAAAATGTTGTTCATTAAGAATATCAAATAAAATCATTTACTTTGAAAGAGTATTAATTGTTTTCTTTCATGTCCACCACTAGTGTTGCAAACTGCAATAGTATTAGTTCATTCCTTGAGGACATTTTTGTATTCAGTAACCAGGTTGGAACACTGACGGCGGAACCGCGGGAGTAGAAAGCAGCACCCCAAGGAAAGAATCTCCCCCCCCCCCGGAATAAGTTTAGCTCCCCTTAGCTAAATTTCAAATTATATGAGATCATCAAATATTAAGCTGAAAGATACCCTTATCTCAAATTCCAAATGACGTGTAGATGCACTCAATTTTCAAAAATATGACGGAGAAGATCACTTTAAATAACTTCTAGAGGCATCTGTCAGAAAAAAATCAAGCGTTGAGCATTCTAATTAGCTTCTAGGCTCATCCAAAATTCAAATATTTATAAGGTAGGACCACTCCAAATTGCTTATCTATTCATGTCATTTTGAGGAATATTCTCACGAGAACCACCGCGATAAGTTTCTGAACGCATTTAACTATCAAATATTTGTCGGTGGAATACCACTTCAAATATCTTAGTGACGCATCTAATGTTTTTAAAAAAAGTAAATAATTATTCAAAATAACATCTAAGAAGAACCCATTTTAAAATATTGCCGGGCCATTTTAAATATATTCTAGAGGTATCTAGTTTTCGACAAAAATTCAAACAAGTTGCCAACGAAATAGCCTCTAGAAGCATCCGAATTAAACAAAAAACTGAGCGAGAAATATTTAAAATAGCTTCTAGAAGCCTCCAAATTTCCAAAATTTCTTAAGGACTACTCCAAAATATCTTCTAAGGAGCATATAAATTTCAAAACAATTCGGAGGGAGGACTTCTCAAATTAGCTTTAAAAAGAGTCCCCCCGCCCCCCCCCCCCCTAAGACGTATCTCACATCTTCTGATATTCGCGTATACGAAGCTGAAGGACTTGTCCAAATTGAAAATAACTTTTAAAGGCATTCAATTTTTTTTAAATGTGTCAGGTAGGAACCACTCCAATAAGTGTCTAAAGGGATCCAATTTTTAAAATTTGCTTGGAAGGAGCCACTTCCAAAATATTCCAGATGCATAGTATTATATATATAAACCCAGGTGAAGTATATTTCAAATAGTATCTAAGGACATACAATTTGTTTTTAATTTATTGAGAAGAATACTTCAAACAGCTTATAGCGGCATCTAGCTGTCAGAAAATATCTAGAGGAGGTCACTAATAACTTAGAGGAACATGTTATTTTTTTATTTTTTTATGGGAGGATCCCTTTAAATGGTAGATTATAGAGGAATTTAAATTTTAAAATAAATCAAGGCTATTACTACTCGTAATATCTTTTAGAGGCATCATATTTTTAAAATTTTGCTGAAGGAAGACCAGTCTAAATCTATTCTGCAAGCATCCAAATTTTTTAAAAAAAGTGGGAGAAACTATTTCAAATAGTTTATAAAAATAATATAATTTAAAAAAAATTAGGATGGAGGACCACTCCAAATAGTTTCTAGCTGCGCATAACAGTTGGCCCACGAGACCCCTTTTCCCAAAAGTGTATAGTCGAGTTTGGTCACGATCACTGGCCAGGAGTTTTGTTTCTTTTGCTTGGCCTTCCCTCCACAAATAAGATTCCGCCACCACTGGATTGGTAGCTGTACATAATATTTAGAATAATACAAATTAAAATTGTTATATTTCTTGTGAGGAATGATGGGAGCCCGGGGAAATAGCGCCCCTCCCCCCCTTAAATCCGGCAATGAGATACAGACACGTGGGAATTAATTATATGTGTGTTGTTGATAAAATAAAGTTCAAACAAGTCATTGAGGCTTTCTACGCTGATAGATTATTCTAAGAACCGTAACAGGAGTTAATTTCATTTTAAAGTCACCTAGTGGAGAATTGATAAGCTCTGCAGACGTACAAATATCCACCAATATTTAATGTATGTAATAGTAGAAACTTAAAAGTACCATAAAGTTTGAGGTAAGGCACTTACTTTTATACAGGATGAACGATAATTGGCTACGCGGTAAAACAATCACACGTAAAAAAGTATATATAAGGCCTTTTATAAAATTTTTTAAATACCAATAAATAATATGTACGTGTATATATTTATGAAATTATGTATATAGTATTTAATTTAAAAATAAATATTATGTATTATTTGTATTTAAAAAAAGAACATGCTTATAATTCGAACGGATAGTAAATCACAAAATATAATATTGAAATGTATTTCAACTATTAATATAAAAATTGTTGATAAGGTAATTGAGACAATAGAAGTAGAAATTGAAGCTGAGATTTACTTTGATGCAATTTTTCTAACACAGATAAAAAGATCAGCCAAATGTTTTAATTTGTTAAGATTATTCCCTGTAATTCGAGTTTACGGTATTTCGAGATGGCCCAGTCGAACTATCAAGACAATACTGTATTTAAAAATATAACGTATCAAAATGGAGGCTAAAGTCACGAACAAATTTCTTATTTAACAATAAAAATCTTAAAATTTTGATGTAGGCCTGCAAAATAAAAATATATAGGTTATAAAAAAAGTAGAATTTGCTAATTTAAACTTGCAAATTGTCAAGATTTTTGTTTACATATCCTGCTGTTTGTTATGTTAAAGTCAAACCATTCAGACGTTGTAGGGATCTTACTGGCGTTGTGAAGCGTCAAAGCTGCCGTTCCTACAGTAAATTAAAATTTAACATAACGCCAATTATTGCCGCCTTGACAAGTCCAGTTTTCAAATAACAATAGTGAATCAGATTTCTCTACGCCCCATACCAATGAGCACACAAATAGAGGCGTCTGTCGCCAATTCTGGTCTGCCGATGACAGGTAGGTCGGGGCTCAAATTCCGGCCGGAAATGTTGGAGATATTTTTTCTAAATGGTTTCCTAATCTCAATCTATAAATATGTGGGAGCATTTCCTCAAAAGTATACATT
The DNA here is from genome assembly GCA_902151425.1 of Timema shepardi. NCBI lineage: Eukaryota > Metazoa > Arthropoda > Insecta > Phasmatodea > Timematidae > Timema > Timema shepardi. Next base: position 19,542 of record CABFVX010003272.1, read on the forward strand.
ATTTATCCATGGCATTAGTGTAAATAATCGTTTATTCCAGATAGGTAGTTAGACATGGTGCACAATAGTCAATTCTGATATATATATTACCAAAAAGCAAAATGTTTCTTTTTTTAATTTCTTTTTCAGTGGTTGAATAAAAAGAATAAATAATCTTAATTTATTATTAACGCAAGATGTCGTTCTTCTTGATGCAAATATGATAACTACTACATAAGAAACTACCATGCCTGCTTTGAATTACTGAGCAAACGAGCTTCGCCTCCAACTTCCTCTAGAGGAAGTTACTCTATTACAGTGGTTAAAATTAGCTCTTTTTATTTTAAAAAAATATAGCGTTTCAGGTTAAAATTTTGCAGCGGGCCAGCGAATAATCAAACGACGGCGAGAGACACGGAATGGTTAGAAATTATGTTTTATAATTTAATTTGATATTCAAATAAGGGAGTGATATTCATCAAGCAAGCTCGGGCAATATTCTCTCAAAACGTTTCGCTTTGGGAGGTCGGCCGGTGTGCGGCATACGAACGACCAGGCGTCATGCGATGCGCGCTGAAAAGTGCAGTCCAGTCACGAAGAGGACCAGAACCCAGGGAGAGGGTGTGCCTAGAGAACGGAACGAACAATATCACGAAATGACACTTAGTTGACTGCTTGTTAGAGTTATAATGTCTGGCACTTGGCTTAAAAAGAAAAATTGAAAGTTAATTATTGTTCATTGTCAGTAATGATTTTGTTTCCTATTTTTTGCCCCATCAGTACCTCTAAATAGAATAAAAACACAAGAACAGTGAATGTTTTTATGATTAGGGTATTTACCGTACACTTTTCTAAACTAAGCGTTTTATCATCACACGATCTATCAATTAATTACACCCCAATTTTGGTTGGAAGAACAGTAGGAAATTCAAAAATATTTCTTTGCGGCCAATATTTCAAACTTAACTCCATTTTATTGATGTTATTTTGTAAGTATTGATAATATCTATTAAAAATTACAGGTGCAGATCACATGACTTGACGTACGAATATATTAAAATTGTTTAGTAACTTAAGAGACTTCTACTGTTATTCCTACCAAAAATCATACTATAGCACAGCACACCTAACACTAACAACAAAACGTATACCACATGTGTAATAGGACGTACACACTAAGTTAATTTAGGCCTCAACTGTGGTCGGCCTTCGCAATCTGTTATGGGGACGGGAGATGAACTAGAGATCACGCGCTACGGCAGCAGGCCCCCAAGAGACTGAATAATGGGGACGGGAGTTTTAGGTTAGAATCTCAGCCGGGTGTACTGGTGGCGATTTTACACATATGATTTATCCTTATGGTTCTTCTATACTTTATTCGCCCTCAAGTGGGTTACTTACTCTAAACCCCCTTCCACATACCTAGACCTTAGATCACCGGCCACTTAACTGTGGGTCGCGACCCCTCAACGGGCCGCGAAAAAGATTCCGGGGGTCAAAACAAACGTTGACAGACCATTTCCAATCACATATTTGTGAGTCAGAATTCTCAACATTGCTTGTAGTAAAAATTAAATACTGTTCGCGATTAAACGACGTGGGCATTGCCATAAAAATTTTAATATACACTCTTATACCAAGACTGGAATAATTACGTCAAAATAAGCAAGCTCATCCTTATGATCATTTTGTATGCTTATTATTAATTAATGGTAGCAGTTACCTATAGTAATATTAATATTTTTATCTATGTAAAATGTAAAGTTTGTAAATTATATAAATTTTATTAATCATATTGAATATAATTGCATGCATGATAGTTTTTGCAATATATATTTATATATATATATATATATATATATAATTTCACACAAAACTGCTCAAAAAATTACACTAGAGTAAAAAAAAATGTAACTTAATCATTACTAAACGGGGTCGCTAGTAATTTGGCCTTAGACTAAGCCGCTAATTATCCTTGTTCTTCAAGTTTTTTTTAATGATACGTGTTTATGATACTCTATGACATTAGGAACACGTAAGTTCATCGCCGCACTTATTAAAATATGCCCCCTATGTTGATCTAGTTCTATCCAGTCCACCTCATTACATCTTATCTTTTTCAAGTCTATTTTAATGTATGTTTTAATGTTTTAATGTTAATTATGAAATATGATCAAAAATTAAAGAACGAACATTTGTTTGTTTATTTATGCGGTATTAAATGTGATTGAACATTGTTCAGATTCCGCATTAATCTGAATAAATAAAAACTTTTTCTCAACCAGATGAATATTTCGAGGAATATTTTTAATAGTTCCCTCTCTCGCTAACTGAAAACAGTTGATCAGTATTTTAATTTTCAAAAAATTACGTCTATAATATTGAACTATATTAAACGAAGCTTAATTAAAGGTCGCATTCCACATTCACCTTCATGTGGTTTGCAAAAATTGTACGGTGGATTTTTTAACACAGCTCAATGTCACATAAGATTAAATTTACTGTCGAATTGTTTTACAAGGCCTATGTTATTTTAGTAAAAATAGTATTATTAATGAACAGAGGAGAAGTGGAGGAGGGATGTAGCATGAATAACTTAATAATAATAATCTTACGAATAGAGCGTAATTTAATAAAATTAGATAATTTAGCTCGAATCAGGCATCAAAACGCACTATGGATGTCTGTAATCTTCATTTAAAAAAAACCAGTGGAATTGAAACAAACGAAACCATTTTAACATTATTAGAAAAAAAAAATCATTTAATGTCACTGTTGTCACTTCAATGCAAGTTTGACTCACCCGTGATCGTAATCGTGTGTATAATATCCCAGTTAATAGGCCGGAAAATGGGCGTTTGTAGAGCAAAATTAGGAAAACCTAAGTTTTAAATAGCACAGTTAACTAAAATCAATGCTAATTAAATTATGAAGGAGAATATGATTAAAATGAGTGTAATATGATATGATAAGTAATATATATGTTTTTAAATCGAACGTCCCAAATGTTTATCACACATAAATAATATTAAAACCCATAATGAAGCTTGTTCCGAGTCACCTCAGGGACTCGTTAACATTCTGGAACGGCGATATAGAACCAAGATTCAATGGGGATAAAGGAGAGAGAAACGTTAACAAGCTCGAATATTGCGACAAGTCTCAGGGGTCAGACGGTCACTCATAGCACCTGAGGTGTGATGAACACACACACACCACGTGTGTGCATTGGTCCAAATATAATGGACGAATTGAATTACGGGTAGAGGGCGAAGTGTACGTATAGCGCGATGCAAGTGTGCCTATAAATTACTTGCATTAGAACGAGTGGGGGAGAAGGGAATAGTAATGGAGATTGATCCCGCCGACACGAATATTAGTGTCACAGTGGCGGCGATCGGGCGGTAGAAAAGGAATGAGGGTATTTGTAAGGCTGGAGNACAGGGCCTGTTGGTAGGGGGGGGGGGGGGGGGGGGTCGAAGGGAGGGCAATTAGTACCCATAACCTCCCTCTCCACTTCACCATCAGTCATGTTCGTCGCAACGCATCCAGCGTCGATCCCATGAATCACTGTCACCAACAACTGGAACTGTGTAACCCATTTCATAAGGAAGGGGCGGGTATGAGGAGGAGTAGGAGGGAAGGGAGGAGCTAATAGCCTCGGATCACACGGATTGACAGGAGGGATAAAAATAATAACATATAAATAAAGCAAATTCTGGTGGAGTAGTTGTACAACTTGTTAAAAAATATGAGTAAAAAAAATTGATCGCAAGAATCGTTGTCAATTTCAGAGCTATATAAATAAACGATGTCATCGCTACGAAGCTTTCGTTACACAAAACAATTAACAACATAGAGATGTTATTGTAAATAATTGTTTATTCACGCTAATTAAAAAATGTAGCAGTCTCGTCGAAGCAAAAACATGACGCAGTCAACAATCACACTCAAAAATATTTATCACAGTTCTAAAATTAAACAGCCAAACAAAAGCAATGTAACCTCCATTTTAAAAACTCGCTTAAATAGGTAAATATATTCACGCTAAATCTACTTTTAATGCAAGAGTAACAGCATCGAGATTAATTCTGATTTCCGAAGTTGTTTTTATTTTTTTAGTGGTGATGAAATTACATCACGCTTAAATAGCGACGTAACCAACTAAAAGAATATTTACTGTATTGTTTATTAAGTGACGAATTAAAATATTAATACATTTTTGTTTTACCACCTCAAAAAATTCCAATTAAACAAACAAACGTTTGAAATACCTTACATGACCAAGTATTAGGAGAAACGTAAAATGATCAGGTAAAAAGGTTACTAATTACATACAGCCTCCTCTGTGATTCAAAGACTCTTAAAACAGTGTTTTCAGTTTTTTAAAGCAACATAATTTTTCTCCACGATTTTTATATTGTTCTATCTGAGGGAATGAAATGAACAGTTCCTAAAACTTTAGAAACATAACACTTTAAATATAAACAAATAAACTTGAGGTATTTTTAATTGAACATCAATATTTACGCATTCGCGCTGGTTAGTTTGTTTCCTCCTCGTCGATAAATCTAACAAGGCCGTAGTTGTTATATCGGTTGTACCGTGAAGAATAACAGCGCTAGCAAACACAAACTATTGTGCTACAATGATTTTAGATAGTAGTTTTGTTTTTGAAAGAATTAAGCGAGGGAAGTAGCAACCTATTCTATAATCCTGTTTTTTTAGCACCACATCTTACTACCCGTTCAAGTTATACATTTATGTACAAATTAAGGTAATTATGTTAGGGATTAGGAAGGAGGAAGTGTACCCGTATTTGCATGGAAATATAGTGGAAAACCACCCTCAGTATACCCGACAAATATTCGAACCTCAATATCCCCGTCATCGTCATCACCAGTCGTCCAACATGAGAGTGGCGCGTTAGACTATGCGGCCACCGAGGTGGATCAGCCTAGATGTTGTTTGATATTTTGAATAACACCCTTAAATTGCTATTAATAACTAAAATAGTCAGTAGTGGTACTTTTACAACGTTTGTGTTTCAAATCAAAGAACCCCACTCCCCATAACTTAATAGGAAGAGCGTTTTAAGAAATATATAAATTTTTGCGGTCAACATTGATAAAATGTTACTATATTACTACGGTTATTTTGTAGTAATTGATAACACACATCAAAAGTGACAACTGCACGTCATATGACCTGACATGTGGTGAGTATGTAAGAATAGAACTAGTAACTTTTCAGATTTTCTTCCTTTTAAAATTGGTGTCGTTTTCTGCATTCTACTATATAAAACAGTGGAACTAAGACCAGTGAAATCGACAATTTTACCATATTTAAAAAAATAAAAAATACAAGAAAATTGAGAAATAGTTATTTTTTAATGAAAAAAATAATTGCGCTGATTCCAATGCTGTCAAGTGAATAATAAACCGAATTTAAATAGGTTTTCTGGTTCGAGAGTGATCTTAAATTTAATATCCTTGTTAATCGGCCTTAAGGTGGAGTGCTAGTGAGCATGAGTTTAGGGCAGTATTTTTGCAGTTTTTATAGCACAAACATCTTTTGGCCAAAAAATGTTTGTGATATAAAAACTACAAAATTAATGCACTAAACTCGCTCTCCCTAGCACCCCGCCTTAAGATGGCTTCTTAATCAAGAGAGTCTATATCAAATTTTAGGTTCCACACGTTGTTTTTAGACATTTTCCATCTAAGACAATCTCAACATTCCATTTTCAAACGTGTTGATTGACAATACGTGTCGAGAAAAACACGACTCATGTGATTAGAATGAATGCACATGAATAAATTTTTTCTTATCATCGCATTTTACTACCAGTTCAGGTTATAAGCATATGAATACATTAATATTGTCACTACAACGTATACAAGTTTAACAAATCCTTTTCGCTGGCTGAAATGTTCTAACGCGCTACTCTTGCATTAGACTAGACTGCCTATGACAGGGAGATCGAAGTCCTAATCTCCGTCAGCTCTAATAAAGGTTATTTTTCCAATTGTTTTTACTCTACCTCCACGCAAAGGCGGGTATACTTATACTTTATCTCAGTCGGTAGCATGTCTGTATACTGAGTTAAGGGTCACAGGTTCTATTCCTGGCATGGCCGAAAAATTTATCATTGGTGAAATGTGGGTTAACACTTTCACAGTGATGAACTAACGTCCGAGGACTGGATGTTGTGCCTGTCCTAGTGTTTGGTTAGATTATAAGGCATATGAAGCTACGACAAACCTATTAAGCCAGTAGTGGTAAATATATGGAATGAAATAAAAAAACTGACCCAGACCACAGGCTGAAAGCAGTAATGGATGTAATGTGAGTGAACGTATATCCCGAACGGGTTGTAAGGCGCAGTCCTAAGAAAGTTCAACAGATATTATAAATAGAAATATTTTACTAGATCCATTACGCTTTTGTATTAGATTTTTGCCACACTGCGGAGGTGCTCACACAAAGAATTGAGTCTCATCTCGTCTGATTTACCAGTGACAGAGAGGTGAGTGTTCGAATTCTCAGCCGGGGGTAGCGAGATATATAGTTTCTTTTCAATGATCTCCCACTCTCTCTCCATTCTCCCACCTTCCCGATTATGTTTTCCAAACATCCTAAATTTGTTTTCGTCAGGTAAAATAAGAAACCACGTTTAACACCCATAGAGAGCATCCGGTAAAGTTATTGTTTTGTATATCCCGAGTCTTACATTCCTTAAAATCAGCAATTTGGCAACAGCATGCATTTACCGTTATTCTTTTCTTGATGTCTTAATTATTCATATATAATTTCCTTATACTCTTATTAAAGAATAATTTAAAATTCAAAATATGTTCACGGGCGTTTATTCTCGACTATATAAATAATGGCTTTAGTTATATACAGTATTGAACCTTATATTTGTTTCCGATTGGCTGAAAGCAATCCAACGCAACTACATAAACGCAAGGAATGGACAATGTTCATCTCCTTTCGACATGCGACTGTGGTTGCGACTAATTGTAGACGAGCCTTTAGTGCAAATGTAAACGGAAAGCCCGAACGGGTAGTGAGTGAAACGCGAAGTATGTTTAGGCATATACAAGCATTTCACGAACCGCTAAACCACGCCGGCTACCGTCATGCTGGCTATAAAATATTTGGACGAGACCAGGAACCACACACACCATCTCGAAAACACCCTCCTATCAATCGATTATGAAACGCAACTATATTTCAACAAACATGGTATAGTATCCATAGAGTCCAGGTAATTTTACTGCTGAAACGTTTAAAGGTGCATGAAGAATGGAAACTAACAATAATTGTGATACCATGACAAATATACCAGGGGGTGGGCCATGACGGCAGTGCATATTAGGCATACAAAAAAGGAAGCCGTACAATATTAATATAGCGCATTATACGTACCAAAATCATAAAATAGCTATGTTAACCCGTATTATACGCACGCATATTATGTCAGGTTCATCTAGTTTAGTTTGCCAGTGACAGGAAGGCCTAGGTTCAAAATCTGACTGATTCTAGTGAAGCTGGTTTTCATTGGCCTATATGTTTTTTTCTAAGCGCAAATACGAGTACACTTTATTTAAATACTACCTTTCTCTTACCTAGCTCATTTGGGTAAATAAAATGCGGCTAATCCAGAAGGGGAGTAAGAAGTGGTGGGATAAAAACCAATTACGTTACTGAGGTTGATTGAAACTCAATGAGATGAAAGTAAGAACCGGGATGAATATATATTTTTTATCACCACGTCTTACCACCTGTTTAGGTTATACGCATATGTACTAATTACACCAATGAATTAAGGATGGAGAAGGTTGAATTTAGCGGAAGAGTACCCGGATATGCGTGGAGGGAGAGTTAAAACAATTATGGGAAAACCACCTTCAATAGACCTGACCGGGATTCGGACCCCAATCGCTTTGTCGCCAGTAATCTAGCCTAACACAAGAGTGACGCCTTAGACAATGCGGCCACCTAAGCAGGTGATATTAAGTTACATACCAAACTTAATTACTACCGGAGTGGGTGGAAAATACCAACATTTACCGGGTCATGTAAGAGCAAAATGGCTGAAAATGAGCTATTTTTTTAATGTATGATTATGTTTTCAATCGCTTAACGTGGGAGGGGAGAATACGTACGAAACCATTGTATCAATCGTATCTAGCCTGTTTAAACACCGGACGAGGACATATTTTTACCCAGACGGGATTCAAACCAGTATTTTGATAGTGTAGTGTCAGCGTCTGAGAATTAATGCCTACAACCACGACGGAGGAAATATTTTCAATTTAATGTATGTTATAATATTTTTGTAATGAAATCCTTAATTATTTTTTTCCCCCGTTCCTTAGGAAAACATAGCAAAACTAATCGAATACTCTATAATTTAATCCATCGGCGGGCGTTCCCCACTTACACCGAGTCTTCCAGCGACACTCAATATCAGGAGACGAAGGGGGGATATCACTCAAAGAGGGCCCATGAGAGTGATCTCAACATAAGCTAGAGGCCGTAAAGGAGGAGAGAAGATTACCCTAGCAACGCACACCATAAAACATACTCGTTAACTTGAGAGCGTGCATGTAAACAAAAGCGTGCCACGCCAACGAGATCCCGCAGTAACTCGGGTCTAATCTCGTGTTTAGTTAGTTTACTTTATGGTGGACGCCCGCCACCCCTTTCACACACACAAACACACTCACTCACTCATCGCCCCCTTTATGTCGTGCGCGACACGTGTACCAACTACCAAGAGTCAAAATAACGACGTCAGAAAGTTGAGCTTCATTTATTATCCAACCTCAACTTACCTGACATGAACTTCACAAAGGAAAGCAGAAGAGGTGATGTGTGTGGGAGTGTTAAACGAAACAGCGATATAAACGTCACACTTTATGTCCGTCTGTCCCTGTGTGCACATGTGTACACCATTCTATGGGAACTAACTGGACACAATGTTACGAACGGCATTGTAAAAGGTAACAAGAATAAGTATCTTACCTGCGTCTGAAGGAGACAACGTCCTTTGTAGTAAGGTTTCAACAAGAATACACATATTTCTGATAATGACATGCAGTTTAGTAGCGGTTGCCTATATGATCAGTCCCTCCCCGTTTCAACATGGATACACACATAAAGAAATATATTTTCTAAAGAGAACATTTCTCAGATATAATACAGTAGACATTTTTTAATCCGAAGTCCAAAAAATATCTAAAACAAATTATAAATATCCAGGATTAATCATTTTTATGAGTATTTAGGCAGCTGGTACACAATAAATCAATAATCTCAAAGTATGCTACATATACGTATACATATTATATATATGCTAAATAAAACATATACACAAAATATACATACAGAAAAAACAAGAACAATGTAAACACAAAATATAAAATCTTGGAGAAATCAACACAAAAAAATCGCAGACTTAAATCATCGAGGACGCGTAACATGAAAATGTGTGGCGTCACGTGATTATATTGTGACACAGAAGTGATGAAAGCCAAGACAACCAACATATCCCCTATCCTAAGAAGCTTTATTTGACATTCTTGGTATATGGGGTGATTTAATAAAGGTCGTTAAGTTAGGTTTGAAATGAGTATTAACTCGAAAATTAGCAATCCATAGGTTTCGAATTATCCATATATGTCCTTCCAAAACTCGAATTAAAAGTAATTTTTATCATTGCCTTAGAGAGGAATTTAATGGGGAATCGCCAACGAACCATCCCATTTTTCGAATCAGCCAGATCCTACTGTATAAATATGTATTTGCTTCGAAAATTAAAACAAAATTTTAGACCCTATATTCTATTTTTTAGCACCGCATATTACTTAGTACCCGTTGAGTTATTCGCTTATGCACTAATTACGCTAAAATGTTAGGGATGAGGAAGGTTGAATGTAGAAGAAGGCAGCCCGAATTTGTGTGGAGGGACAGTGAGAAACTATTAAAGAAAATTTTCTTTCAGAACATTCGCCCAGGATTATAACTCCAACCTCCCCGTCACCGGCAAAACTTAACTAGATAATATTCTTTGAGTTGAAAAATGACACCTCGATACAGGAACCAAACACGGTACCTTTGGCTTAGTAAGCTAATGCTCTTACCACTGAGCTATCCAGGAATCGACCCGTGCCCAGGGTCATTCTCCACTCATATTTTAAGGAAGAGTCTGTGATGGACTTACGGGAATCATCAGCGGCATATGAATGATCAATTATGATCAGTGATCAAGAGCTATCAGATAACGCAGCCACCTTCTACTCGGCAGTACTTAATGCAGCCAACATTACAATTAGAACTGTACGAGTGCGCATATCATGCTGGATTAAATAACAAAGCTATTTAATTTGATGATTACGGTTATAGCCGCATCTAAATATAATATTCTTAGACTAGATGAGCTTGGTATTTAGTCCACGTAACCCACGATGCGGTTGTGTTTCGTATTGAAATATAATGTAAAGCTTATGTTTTATAGTCTGTAACCATTACATCATCATTTGGTATGCTTAACAAAAGGGTTATAGACAACGATCTAATTATTAGGGACGAGGAAATCATCACGGAGAGAAATTCACGCTTGTTATCATGGAGACTGGGAAAATAAGTGTCCATAATATGTGAAAAAACAATCCTATTGCACGGCCGTGCGGGATTCAAGCCCTGACATCTCTATCAAAGGCAACCAAGTGCAATGCGAGTATAAATAAAGTTTAGAGTACACCAGAATAAAAGTTGCAGCTAATTAAAATATAATCTTAGGTTTGACGACGAAACAAAGATGAAATTAGATTTTTAACTTCAAAAATAGCCTAAGCGTTTTAAAAGAATCGAACATACCAACGTTGAGAACAAACACATACGAATAGGTATGGGATGGGGTAGCGCTGGTAGAATAACTATCAGGCTCATTCAGTCTAACTTGCCAGTGACGGTAAGAGAGGGGCTCGAATACCAGCCAAGTACAAGGCGGTAGAATGTTTAAAACAAATGGTTTTCCGCTCTACCTCCACCCAAATGCGGGTGTATTTCCTCTAAATTATACCTTCCACACCCGTACCCCATTAGCGTAATTCATATTATGTGTCTAGTTTAAACGGGTAGCTAGACGTGATGATAAAAAAAATTGGGAAAAGGAAGATACATTCTGCTTTTGATAATGTTTTCAAAAGCGATTGAGAAAAGTTGGCCTATCTGCACTTAAGATTGACTTATAGTTCACTCCGAACCATGTGAGATGGTTTTCAACAAGAGTGTTTCCCATTCTCCCTTCACTCTAATGTAGGTCATATCCAACCAAACTATTAATTCGTTGTTTTCATGCGAGTTTCGTGTTGTTTTAGTTCCATTCTAAATCATTTAAAAGCGTGTCTAAGGTGTGAAGTTTAGATCATCCTCGCGGTACAAATGCCTCCCTTAGTACAGGGTGACCATTCGTGCCAGAATTCTCGAGACTGTCCCGGATTTTAGCCTGCTGTACCCATCTATAAGTTTCGAAAAACGTCCCGAATTATGACAATTGTATTATTTTGAATATGTGGGTATAAAATATAAGCAATAGAGAAAAATGTGATAAAACTACATAGGACTTTTAGAATTAAAAAATAAAATAGAAAACATAACATTTGTTACCATAATATATCTCGATGCTTTAAATCATAGATATGTCAAATTATTTCCTACTCTAGTCAATACCTGCTTTAAATGCAAGTAAAGGATTCAAACATAAGTGTTCCATCTGGCCTTCTTTCCTTGTAAAACACAGGAAAATATTTCAAATTAAGTTTTAGAATTGTGTTCCTGTTTAATTTTGGATCCGGATTGACGTGCGTAGGAAATGGTCATCCTTCAGTAACCTCCAACACGGTTCTAATCACACGGAGGTGGATCCTTTGTTGACTCAAGACCAACCTGACGGTGGAATTATGCAGATGGGAGTGGGAGGGGAATGAGGGGTAGGAGGGCAGTGTACGCGTCCTTGTACGTCATCTTCAACTGGGACGTCAACCGCGAGCGAGGAAAGCCCCACGCCTTGCAAGTAGTAGGTAAAACACGACCGTCACATAAGCTCCCTTTCGCCTTGCTATGAAAATTAGCATAGTACTTAAAACCATTTATGGCGAACTTACTAAACACATAATTTAAATATATGTAGTTTGTAAGACAAGTACTGATATATAATCAGTTTGTTCTGAAAGGGCACGTTGAATTGTACACACCTTTTACCCTTAAAGGTAGCATTCTTACACTGACGGATTACACTAAGACCCTCCGTATCTTATAAGATATATCATAGTAGAATAATGCAAGGAAAGCTTGCTCCACTACGGGGTGAACTAGAGATACGTGCCTTAGTCCACGCGGCCATCGATGTTGGTCTAGGTACGTCTAGATGACGTTTGGTGAAAATAGATCGTAATGGATGGTATTTTATAACGCAATGTTTCACTACCGTTTGGGGTTATACGCAAAGTCTTTATTATTAGGGTAATATGGTTGGGAGGAGGGAGTAAGAATTTTATTTTTTAAATGTACTCGCATTTGCGTGGAGGGAAAATATGAAACAAGTGAGAAAAAACAGTCCTTAGTACACCAGACTTGTATTAGAACGCCAACCTCCGCATCTCCGACCAACCAGGATAAATTAGCTTTATATTTGTAATCGTGTTAAAAGAGAGCACCTCACCTAATCCGTCGCAGTCGGTCACATCTTGTCCAACTCTGCTCCCTTTTCTCCCATCTCGACCCCCAGACACGAGTGATTCTGTTCCGGCCGACTGACCCCTGACGTGCATTGCGGCAGAGCTGATCACCAATGCATAGTGAGACAAACAGACAGACACGGAGGACGACCCCAATCTCTCGATCGTGCAACAACCAGCGACAGGACATGAAGGGGAAATTGGATGGTCAATCCCAACGACATGATTAGAATTTAAATTTGGTCTTTTCCTCGGCGCTCTTTTGCCAGAGAAAAAACCGAGGAAAAAAAAACACGAATCAGCAATGACGGCGGTAGTTCGGTGGGCAGGGAACCAAAAATGTCCCAATAGATTTATAAAAATAAAACCAAAAAGCAAATGTTACCTTTCTAATGAAAAATGGGTCAGCATAAAGGTTCAATTATACGCTTATTTAAAAAAAAGAAAATCTCGCTCGAAATAAAAGAGCATGTTAAAATTGCAGGTAAACAAATTAGCCAAAACAATGTTTTTGAAAATTAATATTCATTTAGAAAAGCAAAGTAAACTAAATAATTTACAAATGATTTAACAAAATTATTATTTATTGTAAAATTAAAGTATGAAATATTTACACATGATAATAGTAGAATAAGGTTCTTAATTCTGGAAGAAAATAAACATGCGACACATATCGTATTAATTGATATAGCACCGTTTATGGCAATAATTGAGAGGTATATAACCCTAATGGGTAGTAAGACACGGTGGCCAAAAGAAACTTGCTATGCAAACTAAAAATAGTAAAGATTTTAATATGAACGAAACTTTTGTACCTATCATAATTTATTGAATAAACTCAAATTCAATATAAAGCCAGCGTAATGAAATAAATTTTCATTTCTGAATCATTTATATATATATATAT
>CABFVX010003272.1:37400-54935 GCA_902151425.1 Timema shepardi
GGGAGACAAACTTGTGGAAACTCTTACGAACGACATATATTTATTATAACTCCCATACGAATATCATATTATTTTTCATATAATTTCCATATGAACAACATATATTTCATTTAACTACCATATAAACGATATAGCCTATATTTTGTATAGCAAATTTGGATAATTGAGTGAACAAAATTACATCTTTAGTGTGGAAAAAAACAACCAAATCGAGAAATTAGGAGTATGAGGAAAGGAAACACGTAGTTTTTGGTCAAATTATATAAAATATTGGTTTTATAGATACAATTATGTTTAATTTTTCCAAACATAATAAAAAACACTCCATGGAGTCAGCCCACAATCGAGTCATACCAACCGAGATCCGCCGTTTAGTGGCGAAAATAGTGTCAACTTTTGCAGGTAGAGGCTGTCATTGTGGTCAGCACAACGAACCCTCCAGCCGTTAATCTCAGTTATAGAGACCGGAGCCACTACTTTTTTTTTATTAACTTAGTTCCCTATTGTCCTAACGAGGCTGAGGTGACCTCGTTCCAGACCCACTGTTTCAGAGTAAAATCTGGAAGTGCCGGGGATCAATCCCGGGACCTCTGGATCTGTGGCCAAGAACTTTGACCACAAAACTATGACCACAGAGGCAAACACTTAGTGATTTTAACATTATTATTATTATCACCACGTCTTACTACCCGTCCAGGTTATACGCACTCAAGCTAATGTGTAATAGTAGGGTGATTGTGAGATGAAATGGAGGACCTACAGTTTAACGTGGAATCCGAACCACGGTGGAGGCCTGAGATAAATCTTTGCCGCGACCGAGGATTGAACCCCGGCCGCCAGCACAGAAGTCTGACACCTTACCCCTAGACCACCAGGTCACCGATAGTACTTTAACAGTTTTTGAACATCTAACATGGGGAATGCCTGATTTTACAATAACTTTTTATATTCATATGAATGAAAAGTTTCTGATCAGATTCCACGATGCTCATGACAAAAGTAATATCCAAAACTGTTGAGATTATTATGTGTATTAAATTAAACTTAATGATTAAACCAAAGCAATATTTTAATTTATTTTGGTAAAAACTGTAAAAAAATAAAGACCTTAAAAGCTCCTGTTCCCTTCCAAACTCCCTTTAAGGTGGGGGTGGAAGAAAACGCAAGTTAAATGCAATATGTTTGCGGTTTTCAGACCAAACCCGTGTTTTGGTCAGAATAAATAATATAATTCTCTCATATAAACATGTAGTTTAATTTTTTTATATCTGTCAAGGGTGTCCTAGGATTTAATGACAACTTTTTATCGTCATCTAACAAGTTTCTCATCTAATGCCTCTATGCTCAGTTATGACAGATATTCAACAACTGTTCCTTGGGTTTAGATAGTTTAAGTCGGTGACCTGGCGGTCTAGGGGTAAGGTGTCAGACTTCTATGCTGGCGGCCGGGGTTCAATCCTCGGTCGCGGCACAAATTTATCTGATTACCAAACCCTTCCTTCACCTCTGACAAGACATCTTGTGAATGTGGGGAATGCCAGGCCTCCACCGTGGTTCGGATTCCACGTTAAACTGTAGGTCCTCCATTTCATCTCACAATCACCCTACCATTACACATTAGCGTAAGTGCGTATAGCCCGAACGGGTAGTAAGACGTGGTGCTAATAATAATAATAATAATAATAATAATAATAGATAGTTTAAATTATTTATATGAGATAAAGATCATTATATGAAAAGTTCATAAGAATCTTTAAATAATTACAAACATATCTTACGTGACGACGAGAGTAGCAAAGCTAATAGGTACACCTAATGAGGAACGGCTCTAGCAGTTGCTGGGCCCCTCCCTATACAGTGTATGGATGTGAGGTTCCTCATGGTAAAAAGCATGCAAAGTAAAACAAACTTATCCGATGACAGCGAGAGAGCCGTGGGAGAGGGGAGAGTCAGTGTAGCGATGGCAAAGAGTAGATACAAATTATCATTTCTATTCTCATTTTTCCAACGTAATTTTTATAACTTGTGGCGCAGGGCCCCCTTTAGAGAGGGGCCAGGGGCGGTGGCCCCGTTCGTCCCTTCTTAAGGCTGCCCCTGCACCTAATATACCTACTTATATTCTAAATAAAGAACATTTTTTTGCCGAAATAAAAAAATCAATAAATTATTGTAAAATATAATGGTTCTTATACAGCTTTATAACCTGAATGACAAAGAGAATGTGTTCAGCAAGAGACAGATAATTGAATTGGTAGCGAAAAAGAATGAATGTTTGCTTGTAATAAAATAATGACATACCGTGTTTTAAACCCACCCCCGTTGCGACAGGTCACAAAGGGCTCACAAGCACGCAAACTAAAAATTACATTTGAAACCAGCGATAGCTGTTGTTTGCGAGCTCGATTATTTCGTCCCCACCCCACCCAACCCTAGAATCCTTCTATACGACTTCATCTGCAGATGTCTCAAAGGCTTTGATCTTAATATAACCACAAAGTAGGCATTTATTTTATATAACTACCATTGCCATATAGATTGCACTTTGCAGGTAATTATATTACGAGTGACATTAACATTGGTGGGCATGCGGACTAAGTGTCTGGCTCATCTAGTCTGGTCAAATTCCAGGCGAGTGTTTTGAGGCTATTTCTTTCCTAAATGGGTTTTTACCCTCCCTTTATGGAAAATCAGACAAACCGTTGACACTGGTGGTTTAATATAGTTAAATACGTTTGTTTGATTTAGTTTATTGTTTCCATCGAGTCCTACTTTTCCGTACGGGCTGTAGCTCATCTGGCCGCCTCGGTGGTCAAGTGGTCAGAGTTCCTAGCTACATATTTAGAGGTATCTGGTTCGATCCCCAACACATTCAGATATTCTGTGAAGCAGTGAGTCTGGAACGGGACCGACTCAGCCTCGTGAGGACAATTGAGAAGCTACTTTAATAAAGAAATAGTGGCACCGGTATAGAAAACTGAGCTTGGCGGCCGCAAATGTTGGCACTCAGTCGGTATAAATCATTTGCGGGCTGACACCATTGAGTTATATCCCGGACGAATACGTAAGACGCTATGTAAAAAACAAACTAAATCAAACATACGTGTTTAACTCAATGAAACCACCAGTGTTAAGTTATGTGCCAACGGATTCCACTAGTATTATCATCTGTTAGAATCCCAGTCGAGTGCCTAGCCAATTCCTGACGAATGTGATTGCATTTTCTTAACATTCCACCTCCTTATCTGTATGGTGTTCATTTGATTTGTAAGAGGATTCTCAAGCAAGCATTGAGACGCGTAGCCCTGAACAGATATAATTAAAAACTCTCTGTAATAGCTTCGTTCAAAATTAAGTTTATTAACGGCTAGATC
Organism: Timema shepardi; assembly: GCA_902151425.1. Taxonomy (NCBI): domain Eukaryota; kingdom Metazoa; phylum Arthropoda; class Insecta; order Phasmatodea; family Timematidae; genus Timema; species Timema shepardi. The sequence continues at coordinate 40,772 of CABFVX010003272.1, forward strand.
TAATAGGTTAGGACTTAGGAGGATAAATCATAGGAACTGCACCATTAGTCACCTGGATATATGAGCGAGTCTCTCTGAGCAAAACCAATATAAATCAAACTAGGCGGGATTTAAAGCAAGTCCAGCCCCGGCCTCTTGGGTTAGAGTCGGTAATACCAACCATTGCATGCCCTACTGATATGAATATGGCGTGAAATTTCTTAACACAGAGTTATGAAACATAACATAGAACTACAAACTCGATAGTATTCATTCAATGATAGATGGTAGAATATGATTTATACAGGCCAAATCATAGGTAAACAATGTATAAAGACTTATCTTAGGTTCGAACCAGGTTCATCTAGACCACTTCTTTACCTCCCCATCCCAAAACATAGAGCCACCATGGTACAAGGTAAGTTGGTGAAAATAAAACCCTTAAAAAGTTCAAGTATCGATCTTTCTAAATATATTTTAATAGATCATTTCATTGTTTTCGTTTTGATGTGGTACCAGGAAAGAAAGTACACTCGTTAACAACACTAATGGCTACCACGGCGAAATATAAGTTGTACAATACATTTGTAAGTAATCATTACGACAAAGCGTGTGGCTCTAGAGTGACACACAGAATGGAAACAAAGCCTTTCACATATAACATTTCACCTTTCAAATATCACGTGTCTAAGTCAGAAAAAAAACCTCAACTTTGAATGTGTCTTATTATAACGCAAGATTACCTTCGCAGTTTTTTTTATACCATGCGTGGTCAAGGTTGAAACATAAAGTTTTAAACCTACTTTCCCAGACCAAAACAGTTAAAAAATGCCTTATTCTGGTATTTTAAATGCAAGGCTATAAATAAATATTAATCTTTATTTTCAATGTTTTCTTTTTATTATTGATACAAGATTATTAATTAAGACAAAATATATCAATGTTTTTCTAAAAAATCACATGAATTGGAGAAAGAATAAACCGTTTAAGTTGACACTGAGCTATAATTAAATAATCTTAGAGCTCTCGAATCCTTAAGGATATTCAAGAAAATATCGAGTTCGAGATTAAAAAATATAAAATTGTATTTTTTTTTCAAAATTTAGAATTGAAATTTGTTTTGGAGCTCTTATACTTGTTATTGGTGATTCAGTTACAACATAATTAGAAGGAAAATTTTACAACCAGACCCCAGATCATTGATTTAACACAATGTGTGAATGTTTAAACGATTGCAGTTTGGTAAAAAAAAAAATCATCACTTAGTTACTATTTATATTTTTGTTAGCACCGTGTATTTATATCTGTTTAGGTTATAAGTTGGGACTATGTACTAATTACGCTACTGAATAAGGAATTAGGAAAGTTGAATTTAGAGGAATTGTACCCATATTTGCGTGGAGGGAGCGTGGAAAATAATTTTGGAAAACCACCCTCAGTACACCCGACCGGGATTCGAATCCCAATTTAATAATATAATGACTCCTTAGACCATGCGTCCACCAAATCAGGTAATATTTCAATTTCATACTATTCTGTTAATGGCATAGTATTTTCCAACATTCGGATTTAAATTAGAGATTCGGAATTCGAAGATAAAATAAAGATTCTGATTCGTAAATAATGGATTCGACACATCTTTCGTTATAATCTTATACGTCGTATTTCAATAATTATACAAAGATATCTGAAAATACCAGTGACTTTTAAAGATTCCCAGACTTCACCCTAAGATCTCTCTATCACACAAAATTTACTGAGTTTTATTGTTTTCTAGATGCGTATCATCCTACTAGTGGTAAAAAGGAAAATGATTTACAGGAGAAAGAAAATAATTAAATGTTTTGAAAAACGAACGCCATAATGGTAAGTAGAATATTTATTAATGTTTTAAGTAAAATATTAAAAACATATCAACACATCAAATTTTATTATAAAAATAACGGAAAAGAATGAACTTAAAAAACAGGGGCATCACAACAAAAGTGTTCACTGTTCATCTATTTATTAGCATTACGAGTGAATACATGCTAATGTTAAACGGCACCCACACCAGTGGTCACGTAGTATCAGGCATCAGGCTCACAAAACAGTGGAAGTGAGGGAGTTTACAGATGTGATTTATACTTGTAAATTGTACATCCTCTATCTTTTATAATGTAGGTACACGTCCTTTAAACAATAGTCCTACTTTATAGGCCGTTGTATTAATCCGTTTATAACCGGTGTGTCATAATCATTCAATCAAAAGGTTTTTTATACCACGTTTTAGTAACCGTTTAAAATATCCACCATACATATACATATGGGGGGGTAGGTATGAGGAGGGTTGAATTTTAGATCACATTAATACAAATTTTCGTAGGAGAGTGAAACCTCATTTAGGAAACAAAATATCTATAGTTCACCCACCGGAGATTCAACCTACGACCTCCCCATTGCCGGTAAATTAGGCTAAACAAGGTTGAAGCCTTAGTATACGTGTCCACGGGTGCGGGTAGAATAATAAATAAGAATAAAGAATTAAGTGTTGATACTTTATTTTAGATTGAATACACAAACCTCTATGCATAGCTTTACTATTACTACTTTGTAGTATCGCTCGTTATATATTTAATTAAAAAATAATAAACTTAATTAAAAAACGCTATAGATTTATATTACGACCTACTTTTATTAAACTTTAAAAACATTTTAAGTCAATTATGCGAGCATTCATAAACTATCTAATAACGAAACAAAATGGAAACAAAATTGTAAAGCGATATAAGTGGCAGGGTTCGTCCTAGAATTCTGTGGTTCAGTACAAATCTAAAATAGAAAAATTCTTTATCAAGATAACCTGCGTCGGTTGGAAAAAGGACTAATGTAAAGCTCGGCTAGTTTAATTTTCCACTGACGGGAAGGTATGGATTCGAGCCTCAGCCGGGTGTACTGAGACTAAATAACTAAATGGCTTCCCACTCTCCTTTCAGGAAAATAGGAATAAGTTTCCACTAAATTCTACCTTTTTCTATCTACAGGCCTACAGAAACTATAATTAAATTAGGAATTATCAATTAATGTGTGAGCGTATTATAGAAGAATGAAATTTAAATTTTCATTAAATTTACTATTTTGAATTTGTGTCATTGGTGTTTAAAACAGGATAATTTGACCTTGATGAGGAAATACATGCAGTTGTCACGTAGAGCACGGTTTCAAGGAGAAAGAAAGTTTGGGGTGGATAGAGAGAAATATAAGCGATTTAAATTGATTATTTCTTCAGTTCGCTTTCTATTCTATGTAAAGAACTATTTAAAAATTGCCGTTTTAAAGTTCAAAAATCACAAATATCCCAATATTTTTTGTAAAATTTTCTGATGTTTTCCAATTTTCCTAGACACAAAAAATCCCTTTTTTTCTGTTTTCCAGTCGCGTGGAAAACCTGCTTTAATGTATTCATACACACAGATGTATCTCCTTATGATTGATAGTTTAAATTACATCACTTGTAATATAGCTCTAGTGATTTCTACATTACGCTTTATGGTGGGGATAGAGGGAACGCGAATTAAGAGCAGTAGTATTGTAGTTTTTATAGTAAAACATGTTTTTGGCCAAAATAAATATAATATTGCTACAGTAAAAACATAGTGTTTAGTTTTCTTCACATGATAAAACCAACAGTGATTGAATATTTGTCATGACTCAAGAGCATAGCAGCATTAGATGATAAGCATTTAAATGAAGAGAAAATGTGGTCATTAAATTCCAGGACACAAAAAACTGTTTTTTTCTCGCGTTCCTTCCATCCCCACCTTAAAAGGTTCTTACTGTGGCAGTATAACTCGTTAAGGGGAAAGATAAATTCATTATTAATATTATTTACCAACGTTAAAAGGTACAATAAAGTAATTTATTCAAACAAGACTAATTTGGTAGTTAAGGTAAGGTAAACGATAGTCATGGACATGCTAAGCGATGCACCGACAATATCCGAGTTTCATGTCTTAAATAAAAAAAATACACAGTTTTACTCAACTGGTTATTAATATAATGCACTTTAACATACTATTTATTTTTATCATTAGAATCAAAAAGTCTTAAAATGTATAACCACTTGTTACATAGTATAGATTTTTATAACAACTACACAATTTTCCTATAATGGACACGTGAAAAAAAAACGTACCAGTAATCGTCATATCGATTACCCAATAATGTACGGTTAATCTTGAACACTTACTGTAGTGAATGAAATCATATTAACTAATATATTCTGCACAGTAATACTTTTTCAAACTAAGTGTTATATTTTCACAATCTTCATGTTGGCATAATTTGCATGACAAGCAGTGAATCATGCCTTTTTTCAATTGCTTCTTGACATGTATTGCGTAACCAGCTTTCATTGATGATGGTTTTCTTAATTTTGTTGGCATTCTTTATTTATTTATTTGCTTTAGTCTTGTCTTCTCTTTTTCGGTTTCTTTCTCAAAGATCGTAATCCTTTTTATTTTTTCAAATACTTTTTTTTCATGATATTCATGCCAATGTTGGGTTGTGGCAACAGTAGGTACTTTATATAATTTTTTATTTTATTTTATAGATGCCAGTTTTGGCGTTTCCGGCCAAAAGGTATACGTTTAAATGGGGAATATAGTTCAAACTGTCACATAAACGTGATATTGACGGTTCTATTTGAGGATTTGGAGACGTTTCATTGTTAATTTCTCTTCTTGCCAAGGTTTCTGATGTTACATATGTCAATGAGATCTCACAATTTGATATTAGCAAATTATTTACACTCTCGGTATTTACTTCTTTCATACCTGGACCATTTGATACGCCAGTAACATCTTTATGTCATTTTGTTGACTATAGTAACTCTGGGTAATTTGTGAATGTTTGCACTCCGGGCCACTGGCATACCACCCTTTACAGCATCAAGTGCATTTTGCATGGCTTGCTCCATATAGTTGAGAACAGGAACCATTTTTCCTCTGTCAATTAAAAAGTTAAACCATTCAAGCGCGAAATATTTAAAATGATAACCAGGTCTTTGATTTTAAAAACTTAGATTTGAATTCCCTTAATTACTTCGGGTGTAAAGTCAATTTCAATGTACCAATTATGGACAAGTGGAATGTACCATTAATCGACACAATTTTAACAATTTATTTTATTCTTCGTGTTTAGCTTAGATGATCCAAACACCAATAACAAATTAACAAAGCCCATTCTTTATTGTGATTAATCTTGCTTTCTTTATTTAAGTTAAATGCAACCATTAAGTTTTAACTCTAGTGTCTCAGTTATGGACACAAGTGTCCATTACCGGTCACGGTTGGAAAATGTCTTGTACCAGTAGCATAATTGTATGCTATTTTACAAATAATCAATTAATTATACTTTTTCCTTATGAAAAATATATCCTATATCACCTACTTTAAGTATGAAAGGTCTTCTTGGGTAAAAAAGGCTTAAATCACGATCAACATTGTCCAGGGTAGCTTAACGTTTGGCACAAGAAATACTGCCACAGCAGGGCAGATTTAAACCATAGTGATGGTCAATTAGTGAACTATTTCAAAATACTTAAAAATGACACATAGCATTAATAGATAGCGTATGTGTGCAATTTGAGGCTCGTTTTAAGCATAAAATTGGCAAATATGTCCATCACCGGAACACTGTCCATTACTAGGACGTTTACCTTATATCAGAACAGAAAAACTAACTACATTTTAGAACATGCAAAACACCAAACCATTAGTTTATCGCCGTGAAGGGGAGAAGTCCCGATTTCCTCAATGATATATTTGTTGGTCATATAAGGAATCTAACCCTGACTCCTTAATTCAATAGACAGACACGCTAGTCACTGGGTTAAGCTGTAGGACAGTTCAATTTATATCACGTGAGGGAGAAGCTATGCTAAGGTCTAAATACACCTTTTCGAAGTGTGGGCAGGCCCCTACAAATGCAACCCTACGGACAAGTAATGACACTTTAATGCAAGTTTAGCCGAGCGACCCCTTTTCCCCTCAACTTGTCTTCATCAAGAAGTAACCCGAGAAACCTCGTGCTCTGAAGTCATCGCTCTGCCTGGGGAAACACGAACCGTACTTTGGGGGGGTACACGATGTTAAATGATCTCGGCGCATAATTGAGCGGCGGCAACATCGATTTTCGATACTTCCGCAAAATAATGGCGTCCCCGCGAATAAGTAGGGGAAGATGGGTTCCACCAATGTGCCCGAGAAGTTAGTCATTTGTAAGGTGGCAGCGTCTTGCCATCTCCTTTTAAGAGTTCCAGTGGCGTAAATCGCCACGTGTTTAAAGGGTTAAGAAAAGAGGTAGGACGGTAAGCGTAAGCCTGCTTTAGAAATATTGACCACATTACGTATTCAGTTGACTAACCATATTATATACTCTATACGCGACAGGACATTTCAATTTATATAATATTCATTTCCCTCTAGTGCACCTCATTACACCCTATCTCTTTCAAGTCCGAGGATTAGTGGGCTACTATTTTACCTTAAATATATTTTAGCCAAGGAAAAACCTTAGCGAGCTTATGAGTGTTGTTTTGTTTTTTAGTTTTACGTTAAGTCACTACACGCATGCCCAACTCCCAAGATAGAGGAGAACCCGAAGCGGCTGTCCAGGGATGCTTATTCAATAATATAATAATAATAAAAATAAAAATAACCTACTAGATCTGGATGAGGATACAATTGAAGGAATCGCATAAGCAATTTCCTGGAAAGAGGATGGGAATCTGTTATTGAAAACATATTCATTCTTAGCGCAAAAACAGGATTCGATAAACGGTCTTCTAATTCAGAGACATTCCTGTGATAATCATCACTCATGCTACTGGGTTTTTTTAGCACCGAATCTTACTACCCGTTCAGGTAATAAGTATATGTACTAGTTATGCTAATGTGTAAGGGATGTGGAAGGTTGGATTTAAAGAAAGTTTACCCGAATTTGTGTGGAGGGAGAGTCAAAAACCAATTAAGAAAAAACATCCTAGGTACATCCAGTTGTGATTCAAACCCCAATCTCCCGCCACCAGCAACCAGATTAGATGAGCCCGATAGAATAAATAGGTCACGCAGCTACATATACGGGCTACTGTTTGTTATTTACGTATTTATTTATGGGCATGAAACATGTTGATAAAACTAGTTTTGGTGGATCAGCTGACGATGGATAATGCAATGAATAAGTTTTATTGACGCGGCTGAGGCCCGATGATAGTTCTACCTTAAATACGAAAGCCAAAATATTAAGTTTATAATTTATCATGTTGAATGTCAAAACATATTTACTAAGAGAATGCTTGAAATACGCTTTAATTTGCGGCCTCTCATCCGAAGTAACGTTTCCCCATATTGTGACATTAGGTACTAGGAGTTTGCGTTCGACAGATTAATAGCATAATGAGATAATGATTTCCAACCTCGTTTCTGTGGGATTCTTCCGACGATAAGGACGGTACAGTCTTCAATATCTGTAATCATATCTTGACTGAAAAAAAAATACAACGTTCAGGCCCGCAAGAAACAATGATTTTCCCATCATGCAGAAAAGTTGTGACAGCGCGTCGGGCGTTCATACCCCTTCCTCGCGTAATATAGTAATATTACAGCCACCGAGGGGTACGGGCTTTGCGATAATGGTGAGAGGGGGTGGGGTGGGGGAATCCACATTATCATGCAAATAACGACAGTATCACCACGTAGTACAATATCCATCAGGTTATCAGAAGATGGCGGCATCATCGAGCCAGGAAAAAACAAGACTGTTTGTTAACGGGATGCCAACTGACCGAAACAGACAACTCGGATAGGATGGTTTGGAAAGACAGAGAGGACAAATCATGACGAGAAGGACCGATATCTCACTTGTTATTTTTGGATTAACTATTTGATGTTATTTGAGTTCATTCGATTTGCCATTGAAAATATCAGCGTTCCATGTATTACTTTTGTTCGAACTAGATTTTTTTTTTTTAGATTTATCTTTTTTAGCACCGCGTTTTACTAAACCTTCGGGTTCTGGTAGTACGCGTATGTACTAACTAAGCTAGTGCGTTAAGGACGAGGAAGGTTGAATTTAGAAGAAGTGTACCCAAATTTGCGTGGAGGGAGATTAGAAAACCGTTTAATGAAAAACCAGCCTCAGTACACCCGACCAAGATTCGAATCCTGATATCCCCATCATCGATAGTATAGTCTATTGTGGGAGTGACAACTTCAGACCATTTGACCAAAGAAGCGGGTCGCGCTAGTTACTCGTTGAATATTGTATATTTCTGACATTTAAGGGTAGCTCATGAATGCACGGTCCATCTCAGTTGTTATCAATATGAATACATCAAAATTCCCTAGGAGTGCGAAGAAAGTTTCGACGTTGTTAATAAAAATAAATAAAAGTTGTTTGATTTAACCTTTTAACTAAATAAAAAAAGTGTTTGAAAGCGTTAATATAATTATTTTACATTAGATTTAATGGCTTACAATCAGAGTTGAATAATTAATGGGAGAATTGAGCATGTCGTTCCTTACAATAAAGTCAAATACATGGTCAAATAGATGATAAAAAACACAAGAATTTCTTGTTCAACTGAGAGAAATATCTCTGAGTATGTGCATGCCCGAGTTTTCAGTAGTATTGGCAACTTGCAGGTTCAGTGTGCCGTAAGGACTCACGACAAAGACGAGTGTGCCGTGAGCAAAAACAAATGGTTGAGAACCACCTAGATCTGAACCCACATTTTAAGATGTTTTTGCAAGTGAATATTTTTTTTTTGTAAAACCTACGAAACAAAGTGGCTCAAGTAAACACGAAGGAAAGTAAAAAGTTGAATATCGTTGCAGTTTCGTCGGAAATATTTTGACGAACAGTTAGTGGAGTTTCAATTCTGATAAATGGTGATATCCAAACAAACCACTATTTCAATTGGTTTTAAAACTATTTCCTATACAAAAGAAAAACATATATAACGAGAAGACCGTGTGATTTTAGGACAAATATATTATCTAATATGACAAAACGTAGCGAACGTTGAGGCTTGATTTATGATACTCTCTTGGTTAAACTCTCTGCAAGCTGCCTAAAGAGTAGAAATAACTATTTTGGAATTTAGTAACAGTTTCGAAAATTGAAATATTATGCTATTCGATTTTAATAATACTCAATATTTAACATTTGTTTGTATTTCAGACACCTGCTCTAAGTTGTAGGTTAATTATTTTAGCAATATAGTTTGCTATTACCCTTTCCACTGACACATTCCTGTCCCAAATCATTGACAAATATTTAACTAAAGATCAGTTAAAAGAACATTCTCAAAGTCCCGATATAAATCCCGAGCGAAGACCAAAACTGTACAAAGGCGCTACATCAATTTTCTTAGGTCTGGTTGTAGTATTTTACCTATTACTAAGCTAGACTAAACAATAACTATCGCTCACTTTCGTGGTGAACTAAGGCGTCACTCTCGAAAGAAAGTGGCCCAACGATAACGGAGAGATCGGGGTTCGAATCCCGGTAGGGTGTGAGAGTGGTTTTCTCTACATAATTTTTTACTTTTCTCCCAGCAAATGCGGGCACACGCTCTCTTAACTCAACCTTTCTCATTCTTAACACATTAACGTGTAGCTCGAACGAGTAGTAAACTATAACGCAGTGCTCAAAAAATATTTAAAAAAATTGTACTAAAAAAGGGAATAACACCTAACGAGAAAGAAAAAAAATACAACTCAAATGAAACCAGAGAAATAACAAAAACAATCTCCGTATAAGTTGAAACAGAAGTTACTGCACATTAACGCTGCCTGTACCGGTAATACAATTTCAACTTCATCAAGCTGTACATAGGGTTAATACCGATGCTTAATTTGGCACAAATTGACGTATTTAGGACACGCCTGTCACATCAATTAGGGGCATTCTCTAAAGTAGCTTAAGAGTTTATCAAATAAAGCTATTTTTACGCGCATTGTGTGAAAATTATATTGTCAATGATTTATGCCTCCAGATGTAAAAAAAAAAACCATCGGATTAAACTTCATCAAAGCAATACAATGCAAATGTTTTAAATATTATGTTAACGGTAAAAACATTGGCTGGCAAGGTTGATCGCACCGATGTAACAACAGTGACAAAAAAGGAGGAACGAATTTATGTACAGACCGTTTACACTGAAAGGTGGCTAGCTTGGCGGACTATACTATGGCCTTATCTTGTAAGATATACAATAATGGAATAATGCAAGGAAATCTCGCTATCTTACAGGGTTGACTAAGGGTACATACTGCCAAAATGTCTAAATAATGAATTAGCTTATGTTAGGGCATTTTTCTTTCACAGTTGCTCACTTTTTTTTTCTGATGTATTTTTTTTCTCTCCTCATGTGAATACTAACGTATTTTATTAAACTACATCCTTCTAGCCCCATTTTAAAATGGCAGATAATTTAATCGATTATAAATTGAGCTAATGAGGCCGCTTGTGTTGAACGCACAAACTAAAACGGATTACGGCTAAACTTATTACTAATGCTATGTTGGAGAACGTGGAAAATGTTTGTTCGAACAAAATACGCATATACTTTTCAATTTTATTCTAACACACGAAGATTAATAAACATCTTTCAAAACAAATCAAAATCAATAACAAAGTTATGCAATGTTTAAAAATGCCTTGTAAGCGAGACTAAAATAAAAGTATAAAATAAAATCCAACGTAAAGAAAGTTGTACGATTAAGCAGCCGTGGTGGCGGCAGCAGTACTTCCGCGCATCCAAATAACCGTAACCCCTCGGCGGCTGTAAACACTTAGAGGTAGACTAAGGCTGGGGACACACGGGCGTATAATGTACGTTTCTTGAGAGAAAAGCGTCAGTATTTGAAAATAAATTTACAGACTCTATCTCACCTTGATCTTTCACTTTCATTTGAGGTATTTAGCTGCACTTTCTGAACCGGCTGGTTATATCATCCCACGACTTACTTTATAAGTGCTGTTAAATACCTCAAATAAATAAGCTTAAATATAGAACCGATACAACATCCAGTCTCCGGCCATTAATCCATCACTATGAAAGAAAAAACCCACAGTTCACCAATGACAAATATTTCAGCCATGCCGGGAATTGAACCAGGTACCTTTAGTTTGGTAGACATCATGCTACCAACTTAGCTAAGTACCGGACTAATTTTATCTTAAAACTCGTGTAAGATTTGTGAAATGAAATAATGCACATTGTTGCGGAAACACTCCATCAGAGAGAATAAATTAAATAATATACACTGTTACATAACCAGTGGGAAAATAGGAACATCTCTGTCCATCAAAGAACATAATCGGTTTCAATTGTCAAAGATCCCCATTAAAAAAAATGTATGTATGTATGTATGTATATATATTTGCTTATAGCTCAGAAACAATTGATTTTGTAAATAGGATATTTCAAATGATTTATTTTTATTTTTAATAATACCATAACTGTACAGTTATAAGTTATTTCGTATCTCAAATAGTTGCTGAGATACGATCAAAATTGGAAAGGTCTGCTTATGTTAATTACCCTCAAAGTCATTTTCATGGGGAAATGAGAGTTGTCATTTTGTTAGTAATGTTAAACAGTGCCTGGAAACAAAGTTTGATCAAAGCCACTAGAGCCTTTTTGGAAAATCGATTTGATCTCGTTTTACCCTTCAGTAAACTACCCCTTTTTTAGGGTTACATATTTAATTTTTTTTTTAACTTCGGGGAACCCTATGAAAGCCCTAAATATCAAGTTGTAGCCGTAAAAGCAAAATGGTTTCGACTTTAGGCCGAGATACAGACAAACAGACAGACAGACGGCATCAGGAAAACAATTTTTTCGGTATCGAGGGATCATAAAACGTCGAAATTTATCATAATCTAGAATTCGATTATTTTGACGATCACAATACCGGTACCTCTTTCTTAGAGGGTTCGAGAGAAAGTAAACATCGGTAGGGCAAGATGGACGCTGTTAAAATAGTAATTTTTGTTCTGTTTGTGATGGTCGAGAAATCGTCAAATATAGATAACTACACCTCAATCTATGCTAAATGCTTCTCAATTTTGTCCTTCTGATCTTCAAATGCAGTATTCTATAATCATTCTCTCATATTTACTTAATTAATTAATATTTCAATCGCGAAATTAGCCAATTTTTAAAAAAAAATTGCAGCATACGAGTACTTGTTTTATTGACTCAAGTGTGGCATACTACTAGTTTTTTTATTGCTTTGACGTGCCATGGCATTTTAACGTGCGTCAGTAGAAGAGCTACGCACATTGATAGTGTGTGGGATCCGTATAAACTCTAATTACACTACAACGCACGTCACGACTCACGTTGCGTTTAGTTTGACGCACCAATATCCAATCAAAGAGCCTAATTTTTACATTATTTTGTATGAAAATGGGTAAAAACTCAAATCTGGAACATGTCCCGTGCCGATGCTAAACGCCGTATTTTGAGCCTAATGCACAGGTAAGAATCTGTAAATTGTATATAAACTAAAGTCGTACCACCAAAGGAAATACTTTAATATGCCACTCCTTAAGGACGCCACCTTCTTGAAGGGATATAACCTCAAAAAACTGTATTTCTTATTAAAAAGGCAGTTCTTATTCTTAAAAAGACAAAAAAAACTTAAATTACCATAAAAGTTTATCTTGCGACCCTTTTAAAAATAACTGTATTTGTCTGAGGAAGGCTAGGTATTTATAACTATTTATTTTGATTTCAGAATTGCATTTAGTGCAAAAGATTTTTGAAAACAAAATGAGTTTAACTTTACATATATATATTATCAAACCAGAAAGTGCTTATAAAGAATACTCTGAAAACTTTCTATTTTATTTTTAGCTTAAGATATATTTTGAAATAACAAACCACTTAATAGCTAACGCGGTATTTATGGACATTCGAAATCCAACTCAGCCTTACGGTAGGCAGTCCCTTAAACACATAACTAGAAGCAATTTCATCTATCCATACGCAAAGATCTGAAACTGTATTATTTGTTCTGCTAAATAAACAGTTTGCTAATGTGGAATACTCTACATTAATTTATAAATATACTGTGCAAGGTTCTTTCCATCACGATATGATTAAGCTCTTCAACCCTTAGGGCCTAGGAAGTTAAGTTGGTATGCTAATTTTGACTGATTCAAACTAGTTCATGTCATATAATTCTGATATAAAACGTACGAGTTTGGTCCGGACTTGATGCATTGACAGCTGTTTTATAACAGTAAGGTTTCCAATCGTCTTCATGGGCAAATAAAGGGAGGTGAATTAATTAAAACACAGAGAAGAGCAACTTAAAGGGAGAGATACAAAAACGGTAAGATAAATATGGGAAAAAGCAATAGAGGAGAACAGTACGAAATAATGTCTAGCATAAGAATGATAAAAACTCAAGAAGAAATAAATACAATAAATGAACATTTAAAATATACATTGTTGAAACTAAAAAAAGGTTATAGGGGTACAATATATAAATAGGAGGAATAGAAAAACGTGGTGGATATATAGGGAACAATGATTGTTTAAAAAAATTAAAATAGGGTGGGAAAATGTTATAATATACGCATTATAAAACGGTAGTCTATTTAATGGCTTAACTTGTAATACTGAGGAGTTGAAAACTAGCTATGCAAACAATATAATTCAATATAACCAAATATAAAAATGTTAGTATACAAGCATATTTTTATTGGCGAGAAATATACGGTGAAAGAAATTCAATAGCCGTCAGCTGGGGTATAAAGAATTAACACCTTGATAATTCAAGAAAGTGTCTTAAAGTAGAATGTGAATAAGTTGCATTGGTTGTGAGCGAATATGAACCTTTCAGTTTTGTGTATGGACCCAAAAATGCGTGAATTAGCCCAAAAAAATTACGTATGATGACCACAAGCCCTACATATTAGTAAACAAAAATCAAATCATATTCTTTATATTGAAAAATGACACTTGGCCAGGTGAATCGAATACGGGACTTTTGGCTTGGTACGTCAATGCTCTTACCATTGATCTATCCAGGAGTTGTCCCGTGCCCGGGGCCATTCTTCACTCATAATGTTCGGTTTAACTATATGACATTTAGGTGAGGCTATTAGCCCCCCCCCCCCCCCC
>CABFVX010003272.1:54962-69419 GCA_902151425.1 Timema shepardi
CCCCCCCCCCCCCCCAGACGCTTAGTTATCCCCGTAGGCTTGCATGCACAATCTGGTTTGCACCGTGAGGACGGAGCGTGTAGGAATTGCTAGTTTGCGCAGCCCTAAAACGCATCCTGTACCGTTTATAGAGCTGCTGAAAAAATATACCGGTGCAAACTAAAACTGTGCAGTTAAAACGGAGCTCGTAGGGGTCCGCACAGTTTTCTCCTTGCAATACCCGTGGATGATGTGTGTCTTGAGTAAAGAAGCTTTCTATTTTGAATCTGCTACTTTGTTTATAAAATAAGAAGAACCAGCATTAAAAAGGAATAGTGTTTAAATAACTAGATGGCGTGGTTACTAAAAATAGAGTTTTATTCACATATCAATTTATTAAATTTAATTAGATAGAAGCCATGAATCATCCCGTGCGGCGCGTGGCTGCTTGCATTTCCCAGCAAACACTTGTAGGTATGAGATTGTTATTACTTTTGACATGGAAAGATGGTTTTATCTTGCAGTGCATTTGGCTGTCTCAACAGGTGAGAAAAGAATAATTACAACGTAACGTTACACAGAATTTTATTTCCACATGTTATATCGACAAAGTTATTTAATTTAATTTTACTAATAAATTAAGAAACTATAACAAATATACTAAAAAATTTGCAAATCCTAATTGAAAAGACGTTAAACAAATTTAACTTGAGTTATCATACTTTATTCTTAGAAGTTTTTGACACATTTAAATACTTGTATTTTTACTTTCTTACATATTAGTAGAATTGTGATGGCCTAAAAGATCTATTTGCATGGTAAAGCAGTGTAAACAACTAGAGCATAATATTATTTTAATTATTATATATACCTATATGTTATATATTTAATGTACTTAATAAACCGAGAAAGAAAATAGTATTATACAATTCAACCCCGCCCCTTTCCAAACGGAATTATTCTGTTTATAACAGTTATTATTCTCAAAATTTACTAAAGTTAGGTAAGTTGCAACAAAGCTAATATGAGTTTTAAAAAAACTACAATACTCAAACAATAATAATATGTAAATTTTAGCTTGGACGTACTGTGATTTTAAGCTAATTTATCAATATCAGCAACAACCATCTAGATTTCGGCTAATTTGCATTTTCAGACGTTTGCTATCAGCCGAAATACTAATTAATCTTTACAATGTTTTTTACATAAAAATAACGCAAATGTGTTAAACATTTACTCCCTTCTTACATAAAGTATCTAAACGCTCTCAATCGGGTTGTATTCTAAATCAAGTGAGCGCACGTCCCTTTTTTATGCCATAAAGCGGCTTGACCCGTCTCTTCGTGAGGGAGGCCTGGCTGGCTTCACTTTCTCGCAACGCTACAATAAAGGGATGTCCTCTCCGTATATATAATAGCTCCATGATCTAAACCGAATGATTGGAGAAACCATCTTCGGATGAATGAAGATACTTTGAAATACAATAATTTGTTACTCCAATGTTATCTACACTCATAGTGTGAAAATAAAATGCAAACTATGTGAAAGGGCCTAGAGCTAGACCAAGACTGCACGTGCTTGACTGACCATGTAGAGGTCAAATATAGCTTCGTCTGATTCGTGCGTACCGAACTGCACGTGATCGAATATTTAAATCAAATTACATTTAGATGCGGTTGTAACAGTTCTAAATAACTATATCATGGATATTTAATCCATTAAGAAATATTTATTTATTTGAAGTATTTAACCTGCAATTTATGAATCGACTGATTATATCAGCAGACAATAATCTCTATGGGCGAGGGCGAAAGGGCCTACCAATTTTGCATGGAAAGGTATGTTCACATACCATCCAGGATTCTTTCACATACCTTCCAGGATTCTTTTACATACCAAAATTGACATGGGACTGACTGCTTTATTTCCACTCCAAAGGAAGTCGTGCTACGGATTTTTATAGCTCAAGAAAAATTCATCAACCCCGGCTGGGTTCAAACCCAAGAACTTCGGGTCCTGAGACCATCACTTTACCCCAAGGCCACCAAGGTCAACCATCAAGAAATAAATTATCCAAATTACCAAAATATTTTGTCCACGCCCAGCAATGACTATATACCCAACCGCTTCAGCGGCCGGTCTCGTACTAAGAGTGACCTACTGATGATGGGAAGATCGGGGTTTGAATTCCAGTCGAGTCTACTGAGCGTGGTTTCTTACGCCCCTTCCAAGCAAATGAGGGTGGATTACCTCTTAAATGCTTCTTTTCTTATCTCAACCCCATAAGAGTAATTATCTTAAACTCGTATAGTCTGGAAAGGTAGAAAGACCCTGTGATGATGATGATGATGATGATAACAATAAAATAATATATACCCATCGTGTTCGATGGGTCAACTAAGGATAGATTAACATCATAACGAAACCATAACTAGCCAAGTAAAGTTCGATAAAACAGTTTAAAAAACTAAATAAACCTAAATTTCCCCCGAAATGACTAAAATGATTGCTGTCCAAAGTATAGTAGTTACATTACAAATGGGTTCTAAACAAAATTAGAATAAAATAGGTCATAAGAATAACAATACTAACAACCAGAATATATTCAAAAATGAATTGTAATAAAACAATGGGTAGGTAATTATGATATAAGATTAAAAGGTTTAACTTGAATTAAGTTATCAGAATTGAAAAATATTTATAAGGAATCAATTATCACTTAATAGGGTAAATTAAATAATTTTCTAACAAGCCAATATCTAATCTAAATAAAAAAGCTAAAAAAATCTTATCAGAAATTGGAGGCTAAATAATTCAATTAAATAAATGATTCTTAATGGATTAAATAGCCTTGATATCATAGTTATATAGCACTGTTGCAACCGCAGTAATAGAGAACTGCCAATAGGCATTATCACAGTTTGATTGTCTAACCTAAGGGTGGAGGTGAACTGTTTAGGTCTAAAGGAAATAACAATAAATATAAATAACCAATCCCCTATGCACACAGAGTTGGAATTGAGCCTGGCTTTTTTCTGTCAGAGTACGCTACAATACCCCTGATACTAACCATTCTCGTGGTTAGATAGCAATGCCATGTTTATAATAATTCCTATAAGCTTGAGTTGTGAGGGTGGAAACGTACGTGATTGTTTTTTTATCACACTTTGGCTGTCTGATTCAGAGTTTCTGAATAAGGGAGAGAAACAACATCATATCAAATCCTTTCAGCTTGATATATCACAGGAAACAATAACAAATATTATTAAAATAAATGTCAAAAGTGTGTCAGTACCGTTTAAATTATAGCAATTTTAATTACAATTGAAAAAAAACTCGAAAAGCATCTTGCGCACAATTTCTTATAAAGGTAAAATAAGAAGAAGAAAACAACGCGGATAACGGTTGAAAGAGCTTGTCTAATGCTTGTAAGTGCAAAGCTAATATATATAATAAATAAGGTCGACGGTGCAATACAAAGAATGCTACGAACTACACATAGCCGAGACAAAACACGCAAAATACGGGGCAAAGAGAAACTCGCGATGAAAAAGCCGTTGATGTAATTATTGTAACGGCGTATGCAAACTAATTAACATGTAACAGTGTGTCAAACACGACGCAAAACACACGAACAATCGCCGGTAACGAATCAGGCACACTGTGGACAAAATATATCTTGCTAAACTGCAGAGCTGCTTGGATGGAATCAAAAGCCCTATAAGCCGGGGGATGTAGCGGTCTCGCAGAGCATTTACGTTGACGTCAACGATAGCACTTGTGCAAGAATACAAAGGATCATACAGTTTCTTTATCACCGAGAGTACGCTAGAAATCGCAATGAAGTTTAACATGTTCAACCCACAACAAACACAAAGAGCCTCGACTGTTGAACACAGCTGACACATCATGCAATATTGAAATATTGTACTTAAAACTAGATTTTTGTGCGTTTAGTTACATGAAAATATGGTACGAAGAAAAGTCATAAGTACTTTTTCATTTATCAACCCCAACAAAAAAACAAAACATAAATAAGTAAACTACTCTTAGAAAAAATAAATTAAAAAGCAATTTTATCATTTTATCTATAATGTAAATACCCCTGAGATATATTTTAAAAACATTGTAAAATATATTAAAGACAACTTTATAATTTCAAAAAACCAGTTGTCCGTAAAAAACCTTTTATTTATAAATATTATTTTATAAAAACAAATATATATATATATATATTCTTAATTATTTCGTAACGCCCCATATACGCTTCCCGAAACAAATTACTAAACCCTTTTTGAAAAATAACACATTTTCAAAAATCAGTAATCACTAAAGCCTAAAATAAATGTTACTTCAAAAGTCACACAGTGCTATTTATTGTGTGAAACTTTGCCTCGATACTCCATTTTAACAAAATCATTTTTGGTTACAGTAACGTTTGGGTTGAAAAGACCTACCACCATTTAATATTACAATATTTCAAACCAATGGTATATAATGTTTTTAAAAAACGTAATTTAATCATCTAATTAAACTTGTTTAGTTAAATATGAGCATCAAAACATAAACAAATAACAACCTCGTGGGTACAAAGCAATAAAAAGCACTTTAGTAAATAAAATGACAGCATTACACAATGATATGTGACAATATGTACAATTCACTCACCACATGGTATGATTTAACAATTATACACAAAACAATATTACTAATGTCATCATTAATTAAAATTACAGTTTTAGGGGATTCCTATGAGTAATGTAGAGTTTAATGTGGATTTAGAAACGTTATCCCATGTTTAGAAGGACAATACTTTATGATAAATTTTAGCAATTCTCGGCTTACGAATTTAAATATAAACTATAATGACATAAACAACCATTTATCCTATAGAAACCAGACTCATGTGGGATCAAATTATGTTCAAGGCTAACTCTTGCTGCATTAATTTTCCTACAATACAGAGTAGTCTATGTCATTCAATATGACAGATTTGTGATTAAATGTATTCCTCAAATTAACTCTGTAGTAACATTGTGTTTTCACCCGATTCTGTAGTCGAGTGTTCCAAGGGGTCACTCTCGATTGATATTTGGCGTTCAGCCTACTTGTGTTCCCCCACTTCAACCCCCTACCCACCCTGGCGAGTAGAATTGAAGAACAAGCTGCCAGTCAACTTCAACATGGAGGATGACGTAATTATGACGCAAGTAAAAAGAATAAATAGGCTATAAGTATTATTATTATTATTAGGTGTTCTATCTTACGACAGGTCAATCCATTTTGTCTGTGAACTCGACCGCAAATACACTCTATCCTGTGCCTCCTTCTTAAACTCCCCAAACTTTCTTCTTTCCTTCACGTCATCTAATATTTGAACCCTCATTCTTCCTCATCTAAATTTTAATCACCCTTTCCTTCTATAACGTCGTGCAGAAGATAGTTCCTTCTAAGCATGTGTCTGATCCAGTTTGGTTTGTACCAAAGAATCACATTCAGAATGGTTCTCTTTTCATCCACTCTTCTTAAGACTTCTTCATTTGTCACCCTGTCTGTCCACCTGATCTTATCAAGTCTTCTCCAGCAACACATTTCAAAGTTATCCAAATATTTCTTTTCCATCTTCCTACGAGTCCAATTTTCTGCTCCATACAGCACGATGCTCCAAATGTAGCATTTCATCAGTATTATTCCAAAATTCCAAACTCAACTTGCTGGTCAGCAGTAACCTCTTCTTTCTGAAAGCTTCCTTGGCCATGACGATCCTCGACCTAATTTGCTTGGTTCCATAGGAATTCTGTGTCAGCAGACTTCCCAGGTACTGCTCTGTTTTCCAACCCTGGTTTTCAATTTTGATTTTAAGCGGCTCTTTATTTTTTGAAATTATCATCAATTTTGACTGATTAATGTTGATGTAGCCATACAAAAGAATAAAAAAGGACAGGTATCAAAATTAACTGTTTTCATGTGATCACCATATGCCGAGACAAGTTATTTGTAGGAGATACTGTTAACCGTGTTCAAGCAACGGATATTTAGAATAGAATTATAATCTGAAGTGTAAATGTACGTAGACATTTAATTATGAGAGTTGGTGGTAACAATACTGTGTAAGTGTTTGAAGACGGAAACTCTGTTTTGAACATCAATTTAATGAATAATCCCCATTTAAAATAGTTTACACTACAAAAGCTACATTAAATAAAATAAATCAAAAGCACAATCCATATTTATCATAACGATTGCCTGCTTGGAGAATTTAAAACTGTTTGTGAGACAGCTAATAAACCTATTTGTGCTACTGTTACAACTTGATGAGTTTTATAATAATCTAACAAGAACTTGTCATAACTTAGACATAGCATATATCAGTGAATTCTAGGATAATTTCACATCAGATCAGGAGTTGAATGAAGTAAAAAAAAACCTCAAGAATTAAAGGACTGAGAAAATAGGGAAGCACTTGAAGTTATTAGATTATTAGAAGACACCCACATTTTTAAATAGTTTTCAAAAGATCCAAAACAATGAAAAGAAGAATTCGAAAATATATTTCCAGCATCACGGCTGATTAAATTTTCTGAATACTTGTGCGTGAACTTGTAAATCTAGTCAAAACAAGTTGATAGAGTGTGAAGAAGATCGATAATGGTCAACAGCGAACTACAAAAAGAAAGGTGTGAAACTCTATTACTAAAAATTCTAGATGAACCATAAAAAAACTAAGACAAGTTTAAAGGAATAGAATCACTTCTACAAATGTTCTATTCAATCCAACTATACTTTTAAAAAAACATACGATTTAAAAAAAATGGAGCATCCAAAATCTAGTGAGTGGGAAGTTGTTGGTAAAGAACAATCGCCCTCTTCTAGCCTCAAATAATGGATATAATAGAATTATAATATGTCTATGGAAAAGGTACTTATAATTAATTATAAGAAATTAATATGTATGAGAACCATCATTTTCCATGACACCGTCACATTGGGACAAATTGTCGACCCTGGAGAGTCCCATTGCAAGCAGCTTAATCTGCAATCCACCGGAGGCTGGGATTCTCAATAAGGTATAGACATCAATCAGGAGAGTGAGACTACATCCACGCCATTCATGACCACGTCTGAAATACACACCAATGCAATTGCGTCCTACTTGCATGGATTAGGGCCATTTCTATAAGGTCTGGTAAATCAATCAAATACACCGACATCCTTTGACCAGACTCTTTCCAAAGATTGCTTCACTATCTCGCATAGAAGTCCTTCGGGACAATATATCTCAAAATTCAAGACGCTAGAGCGAGGAACGCACTTTACGGAATTGACAGTGTACCCCAGATCTGACTGATGTGGGTAGCCCACACAGGTGGAAGAAATGTGAGGTCGATATTCGGTTCTGTGAGAAACTAGACTCCCCCTTACTGACGGAACTGGAGCGAACACTTTGAGATCTAATTCAACTAAACCAGCAAACAATGCAGTCGTTGAGAGCAAAGGAAGTAAATGGTCAAAATGGAGGTGAAAAGATTGATCAAAAGTGCGAATTTTGGTTAGTAACGAATGTGTTTACTCCTTAGTAATTAATTGAACAACAATTCAGAAAGAGTATAACCCGAACGGGTAGTAAGACGTTATGTTTAAAAAAATTGTAAATACAATTAGGAAAAGTGCCACATGCTTTAGAAATTCGTAAATGTAAAAGTGCATCATGATATATAAAAATGGTTAGCTGGTAAATACTTTAAATATACCCATAATTTCTTCATAAAGTTCTGCCATGTCTTAGTTAACGTTGGGAATTACTCTAAAAATAGCAAAACTGCAAACTTTGGCTTGCAGGATTGTTATAACAAAAGAGTAGTACACATCGATGATTCTAGTTTTTACCGCACTGAAATGGAGCGGATGGCATCTAGCCAAGAGCTGTTCCGTGAAGAGGTTTGAAAGTATTGAAAACGTGGTCAGGCCGTTGACGGGGAGATGGGGGATCGAATTCCGGTCGGGTGCACTGAGGTAGATTTTTACCAAATTGTTTCCCAATATCCCTCTAGGCAAATGGGAGTACATTTACTCAAAACTCTAACTTTCCCATCCCAAACCCATTAATGTAAGTATACGGATAGCTCTAATGGATTTTAAGACATAGTATTTTTATTATGTTTTTAAAGAAAAGATCGACCAAATTTACGGATTAAAGGGATTTTAAAATTAGTAAAATATAACGTCCCTATTTATTTGGGGTGCCCGGTAGCCAACCCTAACTACTACACTACTGGAGCACCCTAGGGTGTTACATGGTTGGGATGGACCCCGAGCGGTAGGGGTTGGGATGGATGGTTCGTGGGGAATGAGGCTAGCGAGTTAGCCCAAGAAGATATATGTATTACTCTAGATAGAGGCTAACTACTACATAAGTATGTGACGAGGAAACACGCGCGATAATGGGACTCGCGAAAACTACCCAGAGACCCGCGATCGACCCTCCGGCAGGGGTGAACCACCAGATCACATGTTATATCGTCATCTCGTCTAACGGCAACTCTACCACACATGCATACAGCATGGCTTCCAATATTCAACAACGTGTGTTCTTCTCACATACAAACTTGCTGATCTCGATTCACACCAGTCCAAAAGTTCATCGGTCGCACCGTGCTCGCTCGTCAACAAGATGCAAGCTATATGAGCTATATGCTACTCTCAACAGGAAGACAACCCAATACTCTTGACTTCCAAAGAAATGTATAAGCGTGGGTTAACCTCCTGCCAGAATAAGCCTTAAAATAATTATGCTCTTACAAAAATTACAATAAGAGCATATAAATTTTATACCAACTAAATAACAAAATAACTGTCAAATTTTTTTATTAGAAAATACTTTTTATATTAATTAGGTGTTTGCAAGTATATAACCTAGTTTAAGGTGCTCCACAATTAACACTAAACAGTGTTAAATAATAGGTTTACGTGGGGTGGGGGGAGGGGGGGAAGTGTTGGAAAAGCTCATACAAAATGTAAGTTTCGTCGAATGAACAATGGACATATGTGACACTAAAGGGAAGTGTTTTATGGCCCAAACGTTCGCGCAATGCAGACATTTTAAGCTACCGGGGAGAATGTTTTTAGAGTCACGCTACAAAATGCTGAGTCACACTCGTTCTGTTGCAATTTAACAGCAGTGAAAGGTATTTTCCCTTTCCAGGGAAGTTAGTGTAAATGGCCAGACTTTTTAAAATTTACATTTACAGTCCGCATTAAATATAAGATGAACAAATAAAATCAATTTATGTCGAAAATTATTTTATTGGTGATGCTGACAGGATTTAAAAATTGCCAAACGGGTGAAAACTAATACCCAGCTACCATTATAATTTCATGCGTAAAAGTGCGAACTAATACTGAAGTAAGAGAGGCTAAGTAGTAGGGGGTTTTACCAGTTCACCAGCTTCGAATGACAAGTTAACATAGTCGAAGTGTAGTGGAAACAAAAAAAACTACCCTCTGCAGTAGAAACATAATTAGAATGCTTAATATATATGAATTAGATTCTCGGGTTGTACGTCACCGGCTGTACAAAGCTTGTCTACTTACGTCACTCACTCAGTTGAGGGAAACTGTACTTCCACTCAGCCGGGTTACAGAACGGCACTCACCTGCAAAGATAAAAAGTACAGGATTTGAAAAATGTACGTTTTATCCGATTCATAAAAAAATAAAAAATAAAGACACACAAAGAGAATTTAAAAAAATAGTGTAACATTGTGAGAATTGTATCAGCAGTTCAAGAGCGATAGTGCTGCTATCTAACCAACACGCTACATTACCCTTAACACGGCAAAGTAGAGGGGCACAGCGCACAATTTAACATGGCATGAATATGGCCCAGTAGCGGTTGCATTATGATGTGAGGAGAGGCAGGCGAATGCTATACTCTTAGAACGGTTCTCGGAGGTGCTATTTTAAGACGCCAGCCATAACTTAAGGTCTGAAATGGGAAAGGAAGAAAATAGAAATAAAGGGCACGCAATGCAGATGTGAGGTGCGCAAGTATTCTTAAACTAAATTCTGTTTTAGTTCAATGCAGGTATGGTTCAAATCGTTCTACGGGAATCCAAGTGCGACCGCATATATAATATGAATGCTCGAGATACTTTGTCGCGAAACATGATATATTGCAGACTCTACCACAAATAAAAACTACCCGTAATGTGTTACATCATGCGGTTGTTTTTGTATGCGGAATGATGCGGTAATATACTAATGAAGACTGACAGATACTATTGTTAATTTTTATTTGACGAGCCTATGACTCAAATATACTTGAAACATAGTTTTTATGTACAAGGTTCATTTTTAAATTTTGTTTGATATCACTTTGCAAGGCTTGA
Source organism: Timema shepardi (assembly GCA_902151425.1). Lineage (NCBI taxonomy): Eukaryota > Metazoa > Arthropoda > Insecta > Phasmatodea > Timematidae > Timema > Timema shepardi. Next base: position 65,330 of record CABFVX010003272.1, read on the forward strand.
CAAAATTAGAAATCGTCTTGTCACCCAAGGCTAAAATCCCGTGTGAACGGTAGAAAATGTATCAACGTGTAAAACAAATTGTAATCATTTATAATTTATAGGAAAATGTACTTAAAGTCTCACTCACTAGAAACTGTCAGAGTCTCCATACAAAACTATACATACGATTAACTTTAATTCGTCAAAAATTATACATTTTTTGCCCTACCTGTAATGAAAATTGAAACCAGAATATTTAGATCAGAAGGCAGACAAGCTATTGACTGATATAACATGTCAATTTAATTTTACCAACCGGTCCATATAATATGTTAATAAGCTTCACAAATAACGTAAAATAAATTAATTATATATAAAAAAATTGTAAATAAGAAATAATTTGAACGTGTTTATCATGATATTTTGAGTTGTAAGAGCCAATGTCATGTATGCATAGTCCTATTATTTTTATATTAATTCAGTTGAGAAATATGTACTGAAAATAAGGCAGATACTATAAAGGAATAGGCCTAGCTAGGACGGTAGCTATTAAACTAAAGTTTCCAAAAATTATAATACGACTGTGTACAGTTCATTTCGTAAAAATTTAACACTGCCACATGCTATAGGCTGGATTGCCAACGATGATAATATCGTAGTCCGAATCAAGGCCGGGTGTACTGAGGGTGATTTTACCTGAATGTTTTCCCACTACCCTTTTACATTACGAGCACATCTCGTTTAGGTTAGACCTTTCACATCCTTAGCAACATGGTGTTAATAGACATATATTTAGTGTAGATGCCCATAAAAAGTAGAGTTTTGAGACCAACCTGCCACTCAAATGATGGTGATTCATCAATAAATGAAAATAAATTACGAAATCAGGTCAATTTTTCAATAATTTGCTAAATATAAACGTACTTAGTTTTAATTTATTTGTTAAGAGTAAAAGATAGGTTTAATTATTTTTTTCAAAGTTTTGTAATACTCTTACCTCTACTGCACCAGAATCTATACTTTAAAAAATAAGCCGTTGAGAACTAAAGCCTGAGCCATCCTCACATTGTTGACAAGTTATTCCTAGTTTTTAAAAGCAACTCCACAGTTGGTCGTTTTTAAGTTTTCAAGTACATAGTGGATTTAGTATTAGAGTACAAAAATAAGCTCAGGTGAGTATATAAAATAATGAAGTGAAAATTATTTTACTTATAAGACTAATGAACGTTTGAGATCAATTGATTAGTTTGTTCAAACTAACCAACTAGCAAATTTAATTATATAAAAATATCACAGGAGTGTGACTTGTGACGTTTGTATAATACCATTCGAATGAAAACCTATAGAAAGCTGTAGTGATTTTAGAAATGTACATTTACTAGCACAATTTTCCAATGTCTCATATGAAACGATTGCTCTGATAATAAGAAATAAATAAGTCATATTCAATGGTTACACTCTCCCGTAATATTATAACAAGACTAGAATGGCACAACAAACATACAACAAAATTCAGGGGTTTGTTTTTAGCTCGAAGTCTAATAAAAAACAAAATCATGGATATTATTTTACAAAAAGAAGTGAAGAGTTGATTTATCCCTCTCTTTTTCTCTATCTCCTTCTGTGTCCCTCTTGAATTATCGAGAGAACGAATTAACCACAGCCACAACAGCCCTTTTGGTTTTACTTCAAAATGGCTGGATTGTAGCAGATGGCTTCCAAACAGAGCTGGCGAGTTAAAAGGGGGTAAAACAAGAGGCAAGTCGTTCTACGACAAATACTGGGGTGAGAGGGGTGTTAGGGATCTCTTCACCCACCCCATGGGTGACCAACATGGGTGCATTAATTATTATGCCTAGCAACGTTTACGTAAGACAATAATCAGTGATTGTTATACAGCTGATTTAAGTTAGAGAATTTAAATTTATTCTAATTCTTCATCCATATGACAAATAGAGCAGGTTTTATGACAGTAAAAAAATGAACTAAGGGATCTATTGACAGAATGACTTAAGGCATTTATAAATTATATTGTAACAGGTTTGTTCCAGGTGGTGTACAAGTAAAGATAATGCAGTATTAATTGAAGGTGTCTACCATATTGTTAAGTCAGCGTATTCAGCGATGCATTAATTATGGTGTACAACGTTTGGTATAGGGTTGTTTCTGGTGAGGTAAGCCGGCCCCGTGGTATAGTGATCAGCGCACCTGGCTAAAACTATAGGGATCCCCGGTCCGATTCCAGGCTGTTACCTCTCTAGAATGCGGCGTATGATGATGTCAAAAACTCTAAAATATTAATGGCGATGAAAAAAACTGAGTAAGTTGTATGAAATAATGGTTTTTGTATAATTTGATTATTACTCTACCATTTAGTGGTGTGAATATCTCAGTTTACATTACAAATGCATTACTATATCTTACAATTATTTTATTCGTTTTTAAATTGACCTCTTAGTATATCTAGATATAAATATCAATAAAGAACTCATGGGTCACATGTGTGTGACACCCCCTTCTCAATCTTTCTCCTTTATCTCCCAACCAGTTATCATAATATTAATATAAAAAGCTCAAAATTAAATTTTTAACAAGTATTTAACATCTAAATAAATTGGGGTTGGAAAGAGGGAAAATAAACAATACCTTCGTCAGCTCTATCATCATCAGTGAGTTTTAAATTATAATTAATGAAAATAGCTTCAGTTCAAGGAGGGGATGTAGGGAACGCGAGATTAGAGCAAGGTTTTTGTAGTTTTTATATAAAAATTTTATTTTGTTAAAATAAATCAAATATTTATCCAGTAGAAACATATAATTTAATTTTCTTCACGTGGTCATCAGTTCTTGAATATCTGTCAAGGGAGCCCTGGAATGTAATGACCACTTTTTATCTTCATTTACAAGTTTTTCGTCTAATGCCGCCATGCTCATGACATATATTCATTAATTGTTGATATCACCATGTGAAGAAAATTAAACTATATGTTTCTACTCGAGACACATTTTATTTATTTTGACCGAAGAAATTTGTTGCTATAAAAACGCTTACATTTTCTCCCATCAACTACGTCCCCACCTTAATATTCTTTGGTATATAACAAAAGAATCTGCTTTTAACAATTGCAATGGCATAAACCCAACAAAACATACATTATCTGTTAAAGTGGACATCCCTGACTTATCCTATCAAGTTGGCGAGCGAGGTTAGGGTGGGGCTAGCCAGCCTGCTGCGTCTCCCCCCAGAGCAGATAGTACTCGGCAAATCCAATAAGAGGATTGTGGCAACTATTTGCCTACAAAAACCTTCTAGGGAGATCCCCTCTGCCATCAAAACTTTATTAAAATTTAAAAAAACCAGAGCTAATAACCTTGAAGATACAGTTAAGCCAACAAACTTGCATCGTCTATCCCCTGTCGCTCTATGCTTTACATACCATTTTATATCAAATAAACTGTTACCATGCTAAAATTTTGTTTGATAATATAATTGTAGTTGCCAAAATGAATACTCAATAGTGTGCATGTCTGACTCAAGATACCGAGCTCAAACCCAGCATTATACATTTTGGGTTCTTATCGTCACAATACAGTGTCACTCTATTCAAGAAAATGGTGTGGTACGATCCATTAAAAATTCCGCTTCACTATAGTAAAGTAGCGCTGATAGTCACACCGAGCAATTATGTATTATGATTATCAAAGATGGTCATTCTTCACTCATAGTTTAAGGCAGAGTCTAAGATGAACCATGGGCACGGGACGAATCCTGGATAGCTCAGTGGTAAGAGCATTGACGTACTAATCCGAAGGTCCCGGGTTCGATTCCCGTGTCCAGGTGTCATTTTTCAATTTTAATAATACGATATCTATGAGGGAATATCCCCACTAAAATGCATTAACAATAGTTTCGGCTATTTGTTTCATTAATATATGCAAATCCTGTACAATTATATATATATAATTGTCGAATGGCTGCAAAAATGCCAACTACCGAGTCGCTAATGGCTGCGTTGTCTGATGGCTGTGATCTTTGATAATCACATGTTTATAAGCTGACGACTTCCGCACGTCCATCTTAGACTCTGCCTTAAACTATGAGTGAAGAATG
>CABFVX010003272.1:70009-90092 GCA_902151425.1 Timema shepardi
TATATATGTAGATTACTCAACCTAAAGGTTGGTTGGATTGTCAACAGTCCCACCGTCAGCTATAAAGCCTGGGCAGCACTGAAGAGGTATACAAAGGAAATGAGGAGTGGGGTAGTTTCTCGTTGCTTTCCTCACCGAGCCAGAAGGTACTAATGTATAGTTTTCAGTCTACCGGGCCCACCGAAATGCATACACCAAACTACAAGCTTCACCGCATTCCCTCTATTCATCATAAGGACTGTATTTCAAAACACATACAACACAAGGGGAAATATTTCCGCAGATATTTTAAAACCCATGTACGACTATTTTAAAAGTGAATTAAGAATTCAGCAAAGTTATAAAAAAAATCATCATGGATCAACATTTGCGTTCTTGAAACAAAAGTCATAAATACACTGTCTTAAGTAAAGATCCTATTTTTAAAAATTTGGGGGGGAATTTACCCGGTCGGTGTGGTTGAGAGATTAAGGAGACTTAGTGAAAATACCATGGATTGACTCCAAGCAGAAAATATATAATTATCCCTTAGAAACAGTTTGCTAACCCCAGTGCGAGGAAAAAAATATTCGTTACTTAACTCGACGTGGTGACATAATAAATAAAATTCAAAAAACGTAATGTTTTTAAAACACCTAAAATGTATCTCAATTGATTTGGGACTGTAACATATACACTAGAAACTAGTTCATGTGAATGTTATGGGGATAAGTACAATCCGAGTAATTTGTCGTTTTGGGAATTATTTTAAGGATTTTTCACTGTTAAGAATGTAAAAAATTGGGCACACAAATTATGCTAAGAAATGAAAATTTTATTTACGGTATGATACAGTATGAGAAATAAGCTGAGAATTTTTGTTAAAAGCAAAGACAGAATAAACCCTACTACTTGTTAAAAAAAAATCTAAAATATATTTATTTTGTTTGATATCTAATGATTATCGGAACTTTATAGTTGAAACCATACTACTACAGTTTTCTTTAGTCGAAAGCACGTTCCGAATAGATCGGAATTTAGGATAATCACGATTCGGATACACGAGTATGTAGTATGGTTCTGTCTTAAAAGAAGAGATACATGCAACGAAAGGTTACTACTAAGAGTACAAAGTAAAAAACAAGGAATATGGTAGGCGAATAACCAAATAATTACATCAGCATGTATTTAAATGGGGACCCGCCTCACTGGCGTAGTTAGCTAACACGCTAGTTTTGTGTTGAGCTAGGATGGCGAGGATGGGAAGATCGAGGTTCGAATCTCCCTCGTGTGAACTAGGGGTGATTTTACCTAAATGGTTTTCCACCAAACCTCCACGCAAATGCGGGTTCACTTCCTCTAGATTCAACATTCCCAATTCCTAACCCATTAGCGTAATTAGTACTTAAGCATATAGCCCGAATGGTTAGTAAGACGCGGTGCTAAGTATTATAAGTATACTATTTAAATGGGGGGAGGGGATGGACCAATTATCTTCGGTGCAACTTGTTGGGAATGGGCTTGAGCCCCAGCCTTTCAAAATGGAGTCAGGCAATCAACCACGTAGTAGATACTGTTATTCAGTTTGCAATGCGGTGTTAATTAAAATCGCTTTAGTAATCATATTAATATGTTCTTTATTTAGAATAATAATCAGAATGCGTTTTATCAGGTGAACTTCATAGTTTAGGAATAAATCAAAATTCTAAACTTCTATGCTGGCGGCCGGGGTTCGATCCCCGGTCCCGGCAAAGATTTATCTGATTACCAAACCCTTCCTTCACCTCTGACAAGACATCTTGTGAATGTGAGGAATGCCAGGCCTCCACCGTGGTTCGGATTCCACGTTAAACTGTAGGTCCTTCATTTCATCTCACAATCACCCTACCATTACACATTAGCGTAAGTGCGTATAACCGGAATGGGTAGTAAGACGTGATGCTAATAATAATAATAATAATAAAATTCTAAACCCATATACGTATCTAGAAGCTATAAGATTAACCACATGTGTCCGCATTGGTGGGCACGCGGACTAACGTGTCAACCTCATTTAGTCTGGTTTAGGAGAGGTCAGGGTTCAAATTTCGAAATTTCCTAGATGTGTATCCACTTTCCTTACACGCAAATAATGTTACATTTACTTTAAAATTCTACCTTTATTATCCATGTCCCATTATTGTAAATATATGAATATTTCGGGAGGGTAATAAAACGCACTGTAAAAAAACAAGTGACTTGTATAATTTTCACACCGTATAGTTTCAATAATCCCAATTATAAAGCAATACAACGTTTCAGATTATTCATTGTTAATATTAATGGAAGCGCACAAGACGATGGTTGGAAATTCTCTCATTAAACTAATAAAACCAAGCCTCGAGCAATCCTATCACTACCACTCCAATATTAACTACGAACTTTTGTAAAACAGCGAAGAAAAGAGAGGAAAAATAGAACCGACAAAACAATTCGTCCATCCTTTTCAACGTAGATTTTTACAGAACAAAATATAGAATATGAAATTCCAGGCACATCGCTAACCAGATAAAGAATGACATAAAAAGCGAAACAATAAAAAAATAGAGAGGAAAAAAGGAAGCAATATTGGTTCATTGTGACAGTTCTATTCACCAGATTACTGAAGGCTGGGGATAAAGAGTGAGAGGGGTGGAAAATATGCCGGGCGTTGATTCGTTGGCTAGAAGACAGTTGATAGTCTTATTTCCTCCGGTCGAGAATGCAATAACAAAAGAGTTACAAAATGAAGAAGGCATTTCTCGGGCAGAGCACACCAATCAAGAGCGACTCCGGGACCCCGGAGCCGCAGAGAATACAATATCAGCTTCCGGAGCCGAGAGAGAGAAATAAAGGGAGGGTCAGGGCCCTAGGGAAGATATCAGCCTTCAGATTTCCACCTAAACAAGCAAAAGCTGAGAGCGGGGCCTTCACTTTCTTTGGTTGAGCGATTTGAAGCTTAGGCTTCTCTATGCCTCTTGTGTTGTGAGGAAGACGGACAATGATGTAACTTACGGCAAATGTATCCCTCCTTCCTGGTCTGCTCCAGGAGTTATAAGACGGATGTCATACATCATTCTCGGAACGCATCAACAATGTGAACCAATTTCCCAGAGGCTGGGGCTACATTTATAGTATTTAATCAATAAAATAAGGTGGAATTAAATTATTGTGATATTTTAAATGTTAATGAATTAATGGGAATGGCGTCTGCCAATTTAGATCAGTCGATAAAGCGTTTGTGTAATGTACCAAAGGTCCCAGGTTCGATTGCAAGTATGAATATAGATATTGGTGAGATTGGAGATTCCCCTTTCACACTGATGAATCAAAAACCGGGGTACTGGGTGTTGTGTCTGTTCTAGATTAAAGTTAGTTTATGAGTCGTGTGTTGGTATAATCAGTAGGTTCAAAAAGTCCAGATTAAATAATTCAAATAATAATATGAAGTTAAGTAACTTGTTGAGAATTTTCCATTAAACAAATATTTAAAGACAGGTTGTATAGCCAAGTATAAGTAGCACATTTTGTATTTTGGAGTAAAGCGAAATGAAAAATTAATCATGATAAAGATGGGGGTTTTTTGCTCGCTGAAGCAGGCTCAATACTTAGCTTCACCCACAAAATTTTTATGTTTTCATAATACTTACTATCAAAAAAATACGTTAACATCATTCTGTTTATGGTAACAAACTTTTATTGTATGTGGGAGTGTTTTTATTTTCATCGCCAAACTTTTGTGTGTGGGGGGAGTTTATAGGGGGGATTAGAGGGGCGGAATCCTTGAATGTTTAAAAGGAAAAAGAAGTCCCTATAAATCCGCACAGATGAAAAGAATGTGAGCGAGTCGCCGGTATTCGATTCTCATCTCACAACAATTTCACGAGCAAATTGACGACCTGATTGGAGAAAAAAGGGAAGAGAGAAAACGAGAAGAAGCAAAGAGAAGAAACAGTGATTGTATGAACAGACTGTTAGAAAAACAAGACAAAAACATACTTGTATTTTTCTGCACTGAATTATTCCATTCGTTCGGACTTGTCTAAAAGTTTAAGCCAACTGGGTCGGAAGGAGGAAGGTAGAATATAAGAGAAAATATACCCACACTTGGGTAGAGGAAGGTGAAATAACGCGTAGTAAAGCAACACCGGATTCAAACTCGACCTCCTTGTCCCCGGCAAAACCAAGCACGATGAGAGTGACTGACACCTTTTTCAGCGTCCCCACCGATTCGGAGAGAAGCATACCAGCCCATATAAAAGTAATGAATCACATACTCCAGATAACATTCTGAATACAAAATCAGAAATAAATGAGTTAAGGTCATTGTAAGCTAAATAACTTTACCCGCCTCGGTGGCGTAGTTAGCTAACGCGCTAGTTTCGTGTTGAGCTAGACTGACGAGGACATCTAGCTTCGAATCTTGTTCTGGTGAACTGGGGGTGGCTTTTCCTAAATGGTTTTCCACTCTTTCTCCAAGTAAATTCGGGTTAACTTCCTCTATATTCAACCTTTCCAATGCCTAACCTATTAGCGTAATTAGTACTTAAGCGTATATAACCCGAAAGGGTAGTAAGCTGCGGTGCTAAGTATAAGAGGTATAAATAGCTTTGGAGCCAAGTTGTTGGGAATTACTATTATTCAACCGTCTATACGCCGTAATTAAGGTCAATAACTATTAAGTTATTTATGTATCGCCACTGCCGTGAAATTTGGCACAAAATTACTATGAAAAACATATAACTGGTCTGAGTTGTTTGAAGAGAATAACGGCAGACTTGAAGTAGGCTAACGTGAATGATTATAATCAAGGACTAAGGTTCGATCGCCAAACGATTCAACTTTTTCTCTGTATAAGATAGTAGGTTGCTAATGCCCAGCATGCATACACTTGTGTATATCTCTGTGTGTACTAAACGTTCACATTCTAGACACAGGACTATGTCAAAACATAAATCGCAACTAGCATTAACAGCGTTCATCATAGCAGCCAACTCAGCTCACGGCTCGCACTAGGTATGGAAGTTTATGGGAAAAGAAAACACCTACGATAGGCCAGAAATGTGTGGAGTGCATTCGTGTTTGAATGCTTACTCGAAATTTTCCGTGGTGACGATGGAGGACAAAGCGTCAAAGTTTCTTGATAATAACTATAGAATGTCCTTATTGTTGCAGAATTATTATTTGTGCACAGTGATTATCTGTGAAGCCATTCTAAACTGGTCAAAAGCGACCTTTTCAATGCAGTTTTTATCCAAATATAATTTAATATTTCAACAATGTTCAGTATTAGGAACTTCTATTAAATCTTTATTTACTCTATTGTTTAGTAAGAAATGATCCACAAGCAATAGTGTTTGTGTAAATTTACTATTTCGAGCCGGCTGTATCACAGAATTAATTGGCATGTGATGCATGCTCTTAATACTAGACGATCGATCCTAGCGCCTTAAATTGACCTATCTGAGTAAACCAAAAGAGAGACCTAAACATCACCGAGGATCAAATTCATATCCTAGCTCGATAGTAAACGAGTCCATTACTTTACACATTTCTAGTACTACCATTATTATTTAGAGCCGAATCAAAACTAAGCGGAGAGAAAATGTAGCTCAATGCGCGTTATTAGGGAGTTAGTACATCGATTCCAGGGTGCGGGAGACGACACACGATTACCACACCCCTATTGGCGCCTGACGGAGTCACATGGTCGCCTACTGGGTTGCCATGCCAACGGACCTTATCACATGGTTACAGAAGCCGCTAGCATAGCAACGGGTTTCCCTCACGTGGTCCAAAGGGCGGTCATAGTTGTATGTAGGACATTCTAGTTCCAGACATACGATCTCAACGTGTTCGGCCTGAGTTGGGTGGCATTTAGATAAGTAAAAGGTAGACAGCACAATTTTTCAAATGATAAAACTGTAGTCCTAAATAATTTGGCCAACAAATATGTAGATTTTTTTCCCCAAGCCACCGCGGTCTCAATATACATTCGGGCTATATGCCGATGTACTATTTACTCTAAGAAATTGGGGATGAGGAATATTGAATTTAGAGGAAGTGTACCCGAATTTGCGTGGAGGTAGGGTGGAAAACTATTTAGGAAAAACCCTATTATTCACATCTGGCCGGGATTCTAACCCGCATCTCCCCGTCATCGGCAATATAGTCTATTGCGAAACTGACACCTTAGATTATGCAGCAAACTAAACGGGTTAGGTGTATAAGGCATTTAACTCGCATTGCCCTGGTCATCGTCGACGAGGTCGGGCTTCAAATCTCCTAAAGGTACACTACGGTGATTTTCCATATTTTACTATCCTTCAAGCTATTTTGGGTTCTTTTACTCTTAACTACTTTTCTAATACTTGTAACGTATATTTACTAACCAACATCTGTGGGTATCTTAGCTAAACGCCAGGATAATCTATTCTGGTTTGTATGTAATGGGATGTTTGGGGTTAGAATGTTGGTTGGGTACTCTGGCACGGTTGCCAATATTTTCTTACTGCCAAATGCCTTGTGTTTCTAGGGTTTTCAAAAGGAATTCACATTTTCACAGGAATCTTAGGTTAAAGTTCAAACTACTAGTGTAAAATCATGTGTGTAGCTTATGTTTAAAACAGGATGATTTAAGTTTGATGTAAAAATACATCTTTGGTCGATTCACAACCCTTATTTAAGGGATAATAAGACATGTTTTAATCAGCATGCTTAATTCTTCATTTCACTTTTCTGTCCACCCAAATATCTACTATTGTAAGCTTTCAATTAAATGTCCCAAATTAACATATTATATTTAAGTAATTTTTACTAGATTTTGCAACATTCCCTGTATTGTCCCTGTTTTCCAGGTGCGTGGCAGCCTTGACTAGGTTATTATTATTATTATTATTATTATTATTATTATTATTATTAGCACCACGTCTTACTACCCGTTCGGGTTATACGCACTTACGCTAATGTGTAATGGTAGGGTGATTGTGAGATGAAATGGAGGACCTACAGTTTAACGTGGAATCCGAACCACGGTGGAGACCTGGCATTCCTCACATTCACAAGATGTCTTGTCAGAGGTGAAGGAAGGGTTTGGTAATCAGATAAATCTTTGCCGGGACCGAGGATTGTTCATCTTTAATGGTTGCAGTTATTTGTCTTCTAAATTCTACATTACAGATTCCTACCCCATTAGCGTAATTAGTATGCGTACATCCTTGACAAGTAGGCTAATTAGTGGCGTAGCAAGGGCATTTAATGTCCGGGGTGGGTCTCAATTTTGGCACCCTATACCCGGTGTAGAAACAAATTCTTATAAAAAGCCTAGTTAAAGCAGTGAGCCCCTAACATAACAGATGGCAGCTAAAGAAGTGAACTCCTAACCTAAATAAAGGAAGCTGAAGCAGTGAGCTCCTGGACCAACGAAAGGAAGCGGAAGCAGTGAGCTCCTAGCCTAAATAAAGGAAGCTGAAGCAGTGAGCTCCTAGCCTAAATAAAGGAAGCTGAAGCAGTGAGCTCCTAGCCTAAATAAAGGAAGCTGAAGCAGTGAGCTCCTAGCCTAAATAAAGGAAGATGAAGCAGTGAACTCCTAACCTAACTAAAAAAAGTTGAAGCAGTGAACTCCTAACCTAAGTGGCGACTTTCTGGAGAGCTTGGAAATTTGGAGTTGCCGTCCACCGATCCTGGATGGCAAAGATGTGGAGCGTCTTTAAAATATGTAGGCCCTACCGTACTTATATTTTAATGATGAAAGTATTATTATTATTACTATTATTATTATTATTATTATTATTAGCACCACGTCTTACTACCAGTTTGGGTTATACGCACTTACGCTAATGTGTAATGGTAGGGTGATTGTGAAATGAAATGAAGGACTTACACCTTAACGTGGAATCCGAACCACGGTGGAGGCCTGGCATTAATGATGAAAGTGAATACTTTACAATCCTTAATTTAATAACTAATAACATAAGGATTTTAATAGTTTTTTTTAAATATGAACGTTGTGATTTTTTAACTAGGTTTATTATAAATATATTTTCAACTTTTTTTTTTTTTTACAAAATGACACCTCTATGACACCTCTATGACACCCCTTGAACGATGGTATCCAGTGCGGACCCCCTTACCCTTGCTACGCCAATGCGAGAAATAAGGCCTATCTAATTGCATGCAGCCATAACATCCTTTCTCGCTTAAAGCCAATGTGGAAACCCCAAATCCCTTTAAGTACTCCCTTTGAATATTCCCCTTTTTTACTTCCAGAAATATTTTATTACTTTACATATACTCACGGACGATTTTCGAGCCCATACGTGGAAGAAAGGTCCAATAAACGCGGGTTTAAAATAAAAAGGATGTGGGTGTCTTTTGGGGGCCCCAAAGAAGATCGTCCTGACAAACCGCGAACATCCCTGGAAACAAACTGCGCCCTCCCGATCTCCCAGAGCTGTCATTGATTAAAAGCCGCATGTTACCCTCCTCCAAATTCTCTCTAACCCCCGTGGAGTGATGCATGCCGGGAGGGTTTGGCCTCGGTCGCTCTGCACAGAGCGGTGCAGCGTCCCATCACTCAAGACGGATGGAATATGCCAATTGATAGCACAAAAGCTCTTCGATAAAAAAAAAAGATAATAAAAACGTTCAGGAAACTAGACATCGCTTCTAGGCGACATTTTTAAATCCAAGATATCCCTGGTTTCATCAAACTCAAAACTATTAACGGCTTTTCGAAATAGTGAGTCCCTCCCTCCCTCTTTTTTTCATTTACGTTTAACACCACAGTTATTAAAGATTTGATCAAAGTTGCTGGGATTAGGTGAATAATTTTAGAGGAGGTTTACCCGAATTAGTGAAGAGAGGGAATGGATAAAACCACAGCGATAAAATCACATGTGGAAAACAATCGTGCAATGCACCTATTCGAGATTCTAATATAAAACTACCCGTCACCGGTAGCGCAGACTAGTGCGAGCGTGTCGTTTTAGACCGCATGGCCTCCGGGTGCGTTTTCTTATTTATAGTCTAACATTATTTCAGTCAAAATTTCAGGAAAATGTACAAAATCTGAATTTAACAAAGCCACGATGAGATTATTAGTGAATGTGTATAGCTCAACGTGATGGGATTCAAATAATATAAATCAATGCACTAATTACACTAGTGTTTAAGGGATGATAAAGGTTGAATTTAGAGGAAGTGTACCAACATACGCATGGAGGGAGAGTGGAAAACTATCCAGGAAAAACCACCCTCGATACACCCGACCGGGATTAACCCCGATCTCACTATCATCGGCAGGCTGGTCCATTGCAAGTGACGCCATAGACCATTCGGCCACCAAGGCAGATGAAGCGCTAGTTAAGGTCAGATCTATATCAAAAAGCTTTTTAGTCATAATATATCAAATATTTTTGTGTGGATACGCTTAGTTTAATTTTTTACAGATAGTAATCTCAAGAGTTCTTGAGTGTTTGCCACAAACAAAAAGGCTTTTAACAGAACTTTATGAGCTAATTAAAAAAAAAGTCATGTTCAAATTCAGCATGAGCCTTAACAGATATTTTAAAAAAAACTGTTGAGAGCACTATATGTAAAAAAATAAACCAAAGCCAGCTAATAAACCCATATTTTATTTACTATGGTGAAAAGAGTTTTTTGTTTTCATTAAAAACTTTAAACATACTGAGCTTAGCCCTAACTCTCTTCCACCCCAACTTAACTCTCATGTAAGACAAACATCGTTTTATAAAAATGACAAAACGAAAATGTCAAGAAGTGAATGAACCAAGAAAGTTAGCCTGCTTGTAATCAGGACGATTAAATTAACGCAATAAAATCTGAAACAAGAGAAATGTTTCAAAGCATCAAAACAAAGATGCAACGCAGCCAACGAATGGTTGGCACTTTCTGTCCTGTCCATAGAAAAGGAAAATGAACCACATGAGTTTCGCGTAACCTTTACAAAGGAATGTAACTTAAGGAGGTTGCTTAGGTAGCTAAGTTAGTGCCGATCGGGTGATGTGCTTGTAGATAGATTTACTTAATGAAAGAACTGGTAATAACACTCAATTTTAGCGTTCACTAGAATTAGCACAAAACTATTTCCTATGAGCCATGTGTGTAGAGAGTTGTAAATATGATTTAGAAATTTAAATTTTACACTCAGAAAAATACATAGACCCATATATTTCAGCTGATAAATAAGAGCTAAATGACCCGGAAACAAAAGGCAATTAGTTTAGGAGCATATAATAGATTTTTGTGAATCGAATGTAGTTTCGTTTAATAAGGGGGTCAGCGTATAACCCCAACGGGTAGTAAGACGCGGTTCTAAAAATAATAATAAGGTGGTCAGAGTATTTTATTTCTTCCCTGTTTGTTCTCCTACTGCCGGACAGGTTGTTCCAGTAACGTTACAAACCCACTTGGTTTCTGATGTTTATAAATTTCTGCCAAACTATTATAACGCGTACATGTGTCCCGTAACTCAAACCAAGCGTCCGTCGTGGGTTAAAGGAGCAACTCAGCTCCAGAGAGAACTGTAAGTACCCCCTTTGCCATTCATGAGGTCAATTTCCGTGACTCCAAAGTTTGCCGACGGCGGCGGGATGCTTGGCCAAGGAACAGAAGGAAGGACAAAGGAGGGATAGGTTCCTGGATCGCAATTAAGAGATAAAAGACAGCAGTGAAGGAAGAAGAGAAGGGCCCCGTCATTACCGAGGGTTCCGGTCACCGGCATTACTGTCCACAGAGACCAACCGACAGAGCATAAGCTAATACTACACTGAATATCATTTATTAGGGGTCTGCCAGGTTTATGGAGTAAAGCTTTATCTTCGCGCTCTTTCTTGGTTAGCTGTTACCAAATCTTCTCACTTTCAGTTGTGTCGGAAGGTGTGCTAGGGTAAGAGGAGCTACTGGCTACATCGACGAGCCACCTTAAATTTAAGGTAAGATTGACCACACAAAAACAAGAGCCATGCTGTTACCTAAAATATTATATCCAGTGTAGGGCCATGCGTTTAAGGCTTAGCTAGGTCCGTATTCATTTCTAGTTATGATTTTAGAAATAGTTTCCCCAAACTTTCGACAATACGAGCTGAAATTCCTTTATATTACTCATCCTCATCCTGCGTTCTTAGATTAGTGTACGTTGTGGATAGCTTAAACAAACAATAGAATACCTAACACCAGATATACTATAAACACAACGCTTTAAGTATCAAGCATAGTCGAGCATCAAACAAACACTAGCAACAATTCCAGAAAATAAATATGACAAAAAGAATGACTTAACTTTCAATGGAGCACCTCCTAACATTAAAAACCTTTGTTGAGGCGTCCAAGTCTAATTCATATCCACACCAATTACTACTCTTGCTCCCATCGTGAAAGCTTTGGTGGTCGCATGGTCTAAGTTAAATGTGCACAACCCGTGGCTCTTCATTTTAAGTGGCCCGCGAGGGGTCAAAATAATTTAAAATTGTGTTCGGAAATCTATTCAGAACATCAAATTTTCTGGTTTCGCATCACCCGATTTCCAGATGCAGCTAAATGATCTTCATTTCAACTCTGAATTGAAGGAAAAATTTGAGAATATTCGCTACTGTATTTTTATAAAAAGTACTTGCCCAAAGAAATATAAGCATTGAAAAATCATGCTCTAAAAACGGTAACATTATTAGGAAGCGCCTACTTATGTGAACAGTCATTTTCTTTGATATAACAGATAAAATCAAGAGGTCGTTCCCATCTGACTAATGAATATTTTGAGGTAAACTTGCGAAATGCTATATCCAACATTGAATCTGATATTGACAGACATATAAAAGAAACAGAGTCAAGTATCTCATTAGGCCTAACATGAATAAACAGTAATGGCAGATTAGTTATGTTTTCTCTTTTGTAAATATGTGCGTTCTTTCAAATAAATAATTTTAGTGCAATAATGTGTGTTTGTTTTTTAAGTGTTTCTTCACTGATTCAATTTTGATTTAATAATCTAATAACTAATGCTTATGTGAACTTAACGTTTTTTGAAGAACGATTTAAAAAAAATCAATAGCCTGCTAGAGCTAGTGTGAGAGTAGCTGTGTAAGTTTTTAATATGTCTCATAAGTACCGGTACGATTTTCAAGCATCATTTTTCACGATAATCATTTATTGGTAAAATTAGAATAAAGGAGGAAACTAGGTTGATGATTGTTGAACCTAAGGGGGGAGGTGGAAGAAATCAACTTGGGGCCCACCAATGATCAGTTAAAGTAGAAGTGGTCCTCGGGTAATTAAAGGTTGTGCACCCCAGGTCAAAGGCATCATTCTCTAAATAATCTAGACTGCCGATGGCGGGAGGATCGGGGTTCAAATAACGGTCGGGGGCACTGAAGGTAGTTTTATCTTAACGGTTGTCCACTTTCCCTTCAATAAGATAGGGTTCACTTCCTTATAATTCAAACTTCCTCGTCCATCTCTCATTAGCGTAATTAATTCAAAAAGCCGACAGAACAAAAGTACAACCCAAATAGGACCTATTTTTAAGCTTTTCTGATGACTGCATGATCATTATGATAGTTCGTTAGACGGTCGTAATTGGTGGTGGACACCTACCCCCAATTTTACAAATCCACACTAAACACTAAATGAGCCGGACACTAATTTGTCTAGAATAGAGGAAGGTGAATTAATTTGGAATTCATAATACATATTGAGAACTGTGCAAGCTGTTCCGCTTTTAGTATGGGGGTGCAA
Source organism: Timema shepardi (assembly GCA_902151425.1). Classification (NCBI taxonomy): domain Eukaryota; kingdom Metazoa; phylum Arthropoda; class Insecta; order Phasmatodea; family Timematidae; genus Timema; species Timema shepardi. The sequence continues at coordinate 82,760 of CABFVX010003272.1, forward strand.
TTAATTATTTTTATAAAATAATGTTTCATTAATTTAATATAAAATTTCAAAATTAAATTACCTTATGGATATTTACAGCAGTAGTTTGCCAAACCTTACAAATCTAATTAAAAACTTAAAAAACAATAAATACAAAACTAATTTATTTTGTTTGTGAACAACCATTAAACCTAGGCATATACAGTTGCCTTGACTTTATAAGTTTAAATCAATGAAGGGAACTAGAGTTTAATTTATAAACAAATTATTCATGGGCCAGCTAATTGAATATAGAATATTTAATCATCAGATGAATATTCCACTCTTTGTTTATTAAATAGGATTATTCACGTTAGATAAACTACTATACAATCATAAATGTGTATGTGTCAACTGTATTGAGTGGCATGTTTATCTATGACTCAGGTTCGAACCCCAGACAGGTGTACAGGGAGTGGTTTCCACGTGGGCTATCAATTATAAATGTCCCATTCTCTTTCAGACGGATACTTGTGCATTTCCTTAAACTTCACTTTTCTCATCCCATTTACTTAAATAAGTGGATGTAGCGAATGGGTGATAAGTATAGGCCTAATAGTATTATTTTTTTGAAGAGTAATTAAAACACTGATAAGAAGACTAATGTCCACCCTTCATAATTCACAGAAAAGTCTTTGTTGTTCTCGATTTAAGTTAGTGACGTATTCATATCATAGATTTAGTACGCCTCAAGTGCTATACTAAATGGAAGACGACATCTATATAAAATAGAATGGGTCAGTTTAGCATATGAAACCGACCCATTCCATTATCGTGTAGGTAGATGTCGTTCACTATTAGTATAAATCCGCACTTGAGGCGTACTAAATCTGACTATGAAACTGGCCCTAAATCCATTTAAGAAGACATTAATATTTTATATTTTATGTTCTTCCCAACAACGGGTTGTTTTTATTATACTCGTACCACTTCGACCTTGGAGACAACTAATACAAATAATGGAACCAGCCTCCTTTGAATAGGAAATAAGAGTAGACTAATAGAAGGATAGAGATTAAAACAAGAAACTATGGTAGAAATTAAATTTAAAACAGCGAAATAAGAAAAGGAGGAATAAGAGAATACAACGGTGACTTTATGGTTACGGAAAAATTAATCTTGATCAAGTTTAGTAAATTAATGTGTTAACAAATTATATGTAGTTTTAATGGCTAATTACGCGCAAACAAAGTATTATTTGCTTAATTTATGACTGTAATTTACTTAATAAATAGCTGAAATAAACAAAAAATAATTTGAAAATTATTATATGGGGATATAAACAAGTTCTTTCTATTGTCATAATATTACAGTTATGAACATGCGCGTGAGGGGACGTGAGTTCCATATGTGACCACATAGCCCACCGCCATTGGGCGAGGTCGTACTGAAGAGCAATGCAGTTACACCAATCACATATAAAACGTTATTAAGTTTTTAACTACAATACACTTCACTCGCACATTGTGCTTGTGCGGTTGTAATTTATTTCTAAATTCAAGAGTGTTTGTAACGATGGAGGGAATAGAGAAAAACAGACAGGAGGGCTAAGAGATAGCACATATGTAGTGGATAAAAGGTGAGTACCGTATATTTTTAGTGAGGGGGTGGGGGGGAGAAAGGGCTAGGCAAAATAAATTAAAAATACAATAGACTTGAAGTTTTTTCTAGCATTGTGTCTTACTACCCGATCGGGCTATACGCTTATGTACTTATTATGCTAACGGTTTTAAGGATTAAGAAGGTTATATTTAGAGGAACTGTACCCGCATTTACGTGGAGAGAAATGGAAATCCATTTTGGAACAAACTCAGCACACCCAACCGAAATTATAACCTCAATCTCCTCGTAAATGTTATTCTAGTCTACTGCGAGAGTAGCGCATTAAACCATGCAGACATTGAGGTGGGTTTTACTAAAATTAACCTAGAAAAGGAAAACAATATCAATCAAAGTCGATAACTAAGGAGAATAATATAATACATAAAAGAAATCTAATAAATAAGATAGTGACAAAAAAACTAAGTAAAATCCAAGTAGTGAAGAAGAAAAAATATAAATATTAATGGATGTAAAATATGCGATTAGAGTAGAAAATTAAAGTTACAAAAATAAAGACGGAAATCTAAAGAAATTAAGAAAAAGGGAGGAAAGAAAGAAATTAAGTAAAAGGTAGGAAAGAACAAAATAAATTAAGTAAAAGGGAGGAACGAACAAAATAAATTAATTAAAGGGGAGTAAAGGACGAAATACATTAAGTAAAAGGGAGGAAATAACTAAAGAGATTAAGTAAAAAGGAGTAAAAACGAACTGAATTAATTAAAAGGGAGAGAAAACTAAATAAATTATGAAAAAGGGAGGAAATACAAAATAAATTAAGTAACTGGGAGGAAAGAACAAGAAAAAAAAGTAAAAGTGATAAAAAACTAATTAAATTAATAAATAGAGAAGCAGGAACAAAATAATTAATAAAAGGGAGGAAGGAACGAAATAAATTAAGGAGAGAGAAAATAAATAGGCTTACATTTGGGAAGAGTCAGAAATAGGAGGAGAAAGGGAAAATCGGGATTACTAGTTTGACAATTACCGACGCCGTGTTCGGAACGCAATATTTCCGAGTAATTAGGTAGCCCGCATTTAACAGCAATAATACCCATCACCACGGTCCACACTCCACAGAGGTCCTCATGCGGGCAGGGGGATAGAGACGCGCGGGGCGGCACAAAAGGGTTGAAATGTTCGTGCAGTACAGTCGACTTTAGGGAAACGTCAGCCAACCGAGTATTAGGGGGACAAAAACAAACAACTGCACTGGAATATTGGATCGAACCACCGACATTCTGGTTCAATACGACGCCATTTTATAATATATAGGATTGTAAATTTTTATAAAACGCACAACTATCCAGTCAGACAGCCCTCTACTCTATAGTTTTTCAAAAAAAAATTTTTATGGAAAAGCCACTTAAACTTTGTTGATAAAATAAACATAACATTTCTTATAAAAGAAACATTGTTTGTGACCTTTACTGATATTTTATTACTATCTAAAAAACACTACAACATTTAATTAACTTTTAAATATTCATAAGTAAAACCTCTATAAATACCTGAAATATGTTTTAATAGCAATACAAATGTTAAGGAATGTACCCAACAATGTTTACTTTTAGAACAAGAGTTTATTCATCAAGAAACTAAAAATGGTTTTCTAAGAACAAAAATATTAAAAATAATAAGAGCTCGCTTTAACACTCATAAACTAGATCGCTAACAAATAAAGGGTAGGATAGAGCGATTCTGCAAGTTGTATACGATATTCGTAAATTCATGGTATTTTTTTATTATTATTTGTCATAGGTCAAGTTTTATAGCAATAAATGAAAGATGAATCAAAGCATAAAGAATTGGTTGTACGCCAAATATGTCTGCTTCGTATATGAATTTAGACTGACAACTTTGACATGGTGGATGATTAAATTCAGATCCTGCTTTTGTAAAAAAAATAATTCTTTTTTATATATTTGAAATGTGTGTTTGTGTATTTAATGAGGATTGGAAATTGGAAACAAGAATCAAATAGCCAAAGCTATTATATCCCGGGTTCAATTCCCGTGCCCAGGTGTAATTTTCAATGTTCAGAATATAATTGGAAATAAACTATATAATCTCACGTTATTTCATATATAATAATCCTTATATCACATATAGTTTATAATAATATTAAAACCCCAATATAAGGTTTCAACTCAGAGCTTGGGCTCGTAAGTGGTTGTTTAGTGTGGGTATATAACCTGAAGTTTCATATAATCACTAGGCCCCGAGAGCAAATAAAGAGGTCGTATTTAATCCCCGGGAAGAGTACAATATTCCCCCTTCTTCACTTATTCAGTCGTGCAGACAGTACATTACATTCTCAACAGATGTCGACACTAGTCAAGCCACCCGACCGAGGAGCGTAAAGTAAACAAAACTAAATTAATAGAGCACCCGGGTATTTTATTAGTACCGAACTGTAGAGCGACCTGGAGAGCACGATGGTTCGGAGTCTCAGGAAGACAAACACACCCATCGGGTTAAACGAATGAAGTACTAATGACAATGTCCATATTGGTTCACTCAAAATAATTGTTTTTTATGAATGCGCTGACTTTTAGCAACGGGTAATGGCATCCAATAATGTCGCTGTTTTCAGAAAAAAAATTATTCCTATCAGTTCCTCAACATAGCCCTTGACCCGAATTATGTGATTGATTACAAACACAACGAATAGTAGTTCATGCTTTTGAGAAATTATAAACTTTAAAAATATTACTTAATAATGCAATGGATATTAAAATTGTATCTCTAAACACCTCATTATAGTTCCAGGAACCGTAATATCTGATAACCAACCCATTTACATCTGAATACCAAATTAGTTCAGAACCCACCTGAGACTGAACCTGGACATAGACTAGTATTCTACCATTCTAATCAATCGGATAAAGAGAAGGGCCAATTAATATAGCAGCTATGAGCTCAAATCAATCGCACAGAGGCAATGAATAATTTCAGGGTTGCACTATTCGCTTAATACCAACATTCCATGTGTTCTTCACATTTTACAGAAACTTCACAAATAAGCCTAAGATGTTAATTTTTTTAATATATAAAACTGATTTGTGTGAAGTTGTGCTTAGAATATGATGATTTGACAGTCATATGGGGGCGGGGAGAGGGTGGGGATTTACGCGGTAGTTATACAACCTGAAAAGCAGGAGGGAAAATATAAGAACTGTGTTAAAATCAGCAAGCCTGGTTCTTCAGTTCGATTTTTCTTCTACAAAGGCTTACTTATAGCTTACTATTAAAAGCGTGCATAAAAATGATCAAAATTCACACATTTTCCAAAAATATTTAATTTATTTGTAAAATTTCCGGGATTTTTCCAGATATAGAAGGTTCCCTGTGTTTGTACGGTTTTATGGTTGCGTGGTAGCCTAGCATTCACTTCCGTCGATACGATGGGTTGGAAACCAACTCAGGAATCTTCTTTTCTATCGACACGGAAACGGACACGAAACAAAATGTTGCATCTTCTTGGTATAAACTGAAATTAAAATAAAGATAGGCGAAAAGAAAGGCCAGACTGCTACATTATATTAATTAACATATTATTTTAACAACATTATAAAATGTAGAGTTACACATTTAAAAAAAAAGTTTATTTCAATTTCAATATTTGTTTGAGTTAACATTTTTATATAATGGCGTTAAGTGTCAATTTTCAGAAGGAAAAAGGTGACTAGAAATTTAATTTGCCATGGTTTTGCACTGTGCACCTACAGTCAATATTTATAAATAAGAGGATGGTACAATTAAGTATGGAAATACACGAGTTCTATGAAACATTTATAAAACCACACTAATGTGAAGACTGGTAGAGTTTTCATAATAAATTACTTTTAACACAAGTTAATGTTTAGTAGAATAAGCCTGTATAATGTAGCTACATTACAGCGTAAGTGGCCATTTGGTGAGTCTACTCCTTTTTCCCCTTAGGTCGTTGTTATTAATTCACTAAAACGAAACAACTATGTAGCAAGTTTTAAGCAGATGTGTGCCGCCATCAGTCATAATGCAGCGTTTTAATTATAAAATGTAATAACTAGCCCAGTGTGCATCACGCCGTAAACTAGGACGAAATGCACGGCCAGTGGCTGTAAATACTTGAGTTGCCATCGGAGTTCGTAACTTGACAGGACATTTCGTTATATACTTTTATGTTGACAACATTATTATGGTAGCTTCTAAAAATTGTTTGCATCTTCATAATAGATATTCAGCGTGTATTACGAAAGTCTTCATGGATGTATAATACATACGTCCATGTAGTAAATATGCATAAAATTTCACGAAAACTTTTAATTAATGTGCACTTCAGTTCGCCTAAAATGTCTTCGCGTACCCCCAGGTTGAATACAATTGCTATAAGCTACACCTAAATGAGACTAAACATGCTAGGCTTACCGTACAAGTTTCCACGATGGAACAGATTATTAGATAAGGCCATAGTATAGCCCCTCAAGGTAAGATTGAGGTGCGAGTGATCTAAAGCTCTCTGTGCCACTAACACAGGATTGCCACTGTTTTCTTGACACAACATTTTGTCTTTTCCAGAAGTGGTTTTAATTTTTAGGACGCTTTAGAAAGTATGACAGGAAAATAAAATTTACATTTTTTTTATAAAAGTGCTTTGATGTAAACGAATTATTTGACCTTGATGGTGAAAGATACGAGATCACTACGGAAGCCAATGTTTTAAGTAGCTATGAGACGGATAGGATATGTGTTCAAATCAGAGTGATAAGCTATATATCATTCTCTTTTTGTTCCATGTATGATGAAAATTATATGACTGTTTGAAAAAGCGTCCAGTTAAACGTCCTAAATTCACAAATATTCCTTTTTATCTTTTTTTTAAATCCCCGTGATTTCCCTGGATCATTTTTTTCAGACACAAAATTTGTTTCTGTATTTTCCCAGTTATCTCGGTTTTCCAAGTGCAGGGCAATTCTGATGACACCACTCACGTCAGGTTCTTTTAAAACAAAATAAATTAAACAAAACACATGTTATCAAACACTACCACAATCACAAATTTTAAAGATATCGTGTCGAACAAAGCATATATAAAGAAAATAATATATATCAATATATATTTTTCAATTAAATCTTCAAGAGAACCTTCAAAAACACAACCACCAACAACAAAAACAAATATTCGATGAACTCAATTTTGTTTACAATGGTTTTCGATTACCAATCTCAAACATTGACAAAATGAAATTGCAGTTTGTAGAAGAGAATATTCAATTAAACCGAACAACAACAATGCTTTGTAATCAAGTTCTAAAGTGGTTTTTTTTTCGGAATTGTATACAGGATTTTATGCTTTTTAATCTATAAATTTTGCCAGTAGTTGAGATTTTAAGAGAGTCGCCTGGATCACGGACTTAACTTTCAGCTGTCGCCCTAACTCCGCACCTAATTGACAGAAACATCAATAAAATTTGAAGCGTAATTGAATCTTCAAAAGTTCTCCAAGAAAACAGCACAGAATAGAAACGTATTCATCCGAAGAGCTCTAAATCAATAATAAGATTTCAATCTATATAAGCGAGAGCCGCTTTGCTTTAGTTTAACTAGTTTCAGCTAGGTAGTCTCCGCTTGAGATCTTATGCTTGTGAGACCCAAACTAATTTGCAAAGCCAGCAGACTCGAAAAGAGAGAGAGAGATAATCAGACAGCTTCGTTGAATGTTATGAGGAGA
>CABFVX010003273.1:0-29188 GCA_902151425.1 Timema shepardi
TACTCTACCTATATTACTTTAAAGAAAAATTACCTTCATCCATGACTTTTTACATAATTTAGATTAATCCAAACCAATACATTACATCCTTGTTGCGTTGCAGGCCGGACATAATGTCGCTAGTTCAGCAATGTCCTCATCTAGTTTCGGCCACGAACTGTATGAGCGTGCTAAAGCCTTAACCTTGACGATGCCTAGATGAGTTGCATGAAGTTCTTGTAGTACGGCGTCTCTTATATTATTGAGAATAATTTGCGTGCCTCTTGTATATTCAATTATTGTTCTGACTTGACTATACACTGCCTGTGTGCAGTGCTTGTACTTAAACATCTTTATAGAACTAGTAGAACTGAGTTTTATTCAATAGTACCACAATCCGATACCCCCAAAGTAATACGTCTATTTAATATGGAGTTCATCCATGCACCAGAATTAGGGTTGTAAATTAACCTCAACAGCTTGTGGCCACCCATACTATAAATAATTTATAATTTTCAAAATGACCTGGTCTTTCTTTGTGGCTATTAATAACTGCTTATAGTCAAGTGGCAAATTATTATTGCTGTGCAGAACATAGTGAATTTTCTCATCTATATCTTCTTGAACATTAGGTCACTCGGGCAGTGGTGCCCTTGACAGCCAATCAGTAGTATCTGGGAAAATTTTACCCATTAAACATCATAACCGTAATTCGATAATATCAGAGTCCAACGCTGCAATCTGTTTGCTGCACACTCTGGAATACAATACTTTGGACCAAAAATAGCTAACAAAGGCTTATTATCGTTCTCCAAAGTCCACTTCCTTCCGATTAAGTTCTTCGGCTTGTGAGCTAAAAAATTGCACGAAACTTGTCCTCAGTTGAATGCAAGTCATCTGCGTCAATCACAAATCCGAGATATTCCACTGAAGATTTACCTACCTCGCATTTATTTATGGACAAGGTCAACCCACAATCTTTGAGTATCTCCAAAACCTTGGTGAGTCAAAATTTGAGTTGTGCTAGGCCTTCAGCCCCTATTAGAATGTCATCAACTAGCGCAGCGGTACTTTCTAGACAATAAAGTAAAGTTTCGTTATTTTTTGGGACTTGGCGGAAGCACATGCGACCTCCAATGGCCAGCGGGTATATTTGAACAAGCCCTTTGGCGTGGTTATTGTGTGAGCAATTGAGATGTCTCCTCTAACTCAAAATGTTGATAAAAGTGGGACAAATCAAGCTTCGAAAACCCCTTGGTGTCTTGGACTTGGTGAAGGATGAGGGTGCTGATCCACTTGTATATATGGATTTAACGTCAACTTATAGTTGCCACAGATTCAAATTCCCCCACCATTTTTCATCACGGGAACCATAGGAGATACCAATTGACTGTAGTCCACAAGATATAGAATCCCTTCTTTCAAAATTATGTCAATTTTGGTGGTGATCCCCTCTTGAATAGAAAGTGGGATTGGAGGAGCCTTCATAAATTTGGGCTTAGCATCCTGCTGCAAAGATAATGGCAATTTCTCGTTGTTAAACTTACCGAGACGGTCTGTGAATATATCTGGAAATTGCCGAGAAATTCTTTGAAGCATATGCTGCTCGTTGTCTTTTGAGAAGAACACCAGCTGCACCATCTTGTTACGGTTGGCGTCTATAATTCGAAATCCCAATTCAATAAACCAGGCCCTCCCTAGCACCGGTGGGCCACCCTAATCCATCACAAAAAATTGAAGTTTCGGAAAAATTTGTCCATTATATTTGATCTTGACAGTAATGATACCTTGAAATACGAAACAAAGATTTTGGAAGTTGGAGCTAGCACTAAATTAGGGAACTTTCACTAAACAATTTGAACGGTATTATTGTGCTCAAGCACCCAGTATCAAATTGAAATGTAATACTTTCATTGTTAATCTTCAAAACAACATGATAATCAGGCTCTTTTCTTCTGCCTCATTAATCTTGTACAAACTTTCACTACATCTTTGATATCTTCAGATAAAAAGTGTGTATTATCCTGAATTTTCCCTTTAAAATAACATTTTAGAAAACATTCTAAATAATAATAAAGTAAGGAACAGAAATGATTATGGTTAAGACTTAGATAAAAACTTGAGATTAGCAATATAATGTGAAAGGATATAATACACTGATGAATTAATAAAATATTAAAAGTTTGAAATTGATATACGTTTAATGTGAAAAAAACAACGGTTAAGCTATGCTTTCAACAAGCGTACATATGTCATGATAAGTTTTAAAATGTATTAATAACATATTTAACAATAATGTTAGACAATAAGTTGACGACAAGTAAAATAAACAACATATACAACATATTAAAATACTATATTTCGGCCGATTATGGTGCTACTATAACCATAGCCCAAGTCTGTCAAACTTCGCACATGTGCATTGTGCACTCAATATACTGTTTGCTGTTTCACCAATTTAGCGACTTTGTCACTAGATATAGCTACTTTTAAGAGTCTGGAACGACTAGTATCAATTTTTGCGCCTAGAGACTAATCTGGCGACTGACGACTTTTTTAAATTTTCTGTCAAGTTCGTGTTCATTATTATATATTTTAATGCTGTAGAGGTTTGATATTTGAACTACCGTACTCCAAAAACGCATAATGTATTGGTTTGGTCTACAGATGAGACCAAAATAATCTATATGCCATTCACAAATCACAATGGCATCGTTCCGTTGGTATGAAAACAAATATGACACATTTTAATGTTTCGTTTAGAAATCTAGCTACTTTCTGGTACTAATATAGTGACAATACGTAATTGGTCGTTGGCAACACTGACTGTTTGAGAGACCACAAGCTTACTTGAATGTTAGGCGTGTCAAAAATTCTGATATAGAGCACTCAATAATCTCGACAAGACATGGCAGCAGTAGACGTTGAAAGAACAAGAGTAAGTTTCTCGTGTTGAGCTCGAGGAAATCTTTTATTTAATCAAGTATATAGGGTTTGTATTCACTACACCAAAAGTTGTCTCCGTTCTTTACAAAATGGGGCCGAATCCCGAGGTAAATACATAGCCAATTATGTTAGAATGATTTCATTGTTTTCTTTTGAATAAGATGTTATAGTAGGCTTATTCCAACACTATAGTCGTATATTAGTATATCTTTGATGCTATAGGAAGCTTCTTAGGAATTAATCGAATTAATATAATTTTTATTTGAGCCTATGATTCATTATAATACTAGTCCCAGTTGTATAATTCTTCGAATATATTATTTACAATTGACATGTTTCTTATTTTGCCTAAACATTAGGGGTGTTTTAATAGTGTTTTAATGATTCACGACCGAATTAGTCATTGGCGAAAAATCGTGTGATAACTATTATGTTTGTTTATAATAATAAACGGTCTTAGAGGAATATACTGTCTAAAATAATACTTGTAATATTGGTTGAGCACAATCATAGGTGTAGGTACTGTATCCCTGAATAAATGTGTAGACCTAATAAATTCATAATAATTTAATATAATTTAAATGTGTGGTCATCCTAATATTTTGTGGGTAGTGTTATTGTTAAGAATAAAACACCTCTTATATAATATTATTTTGATGAGTGTTTATTATTATGCACTAATTTTTTTCTCTGTCATATTATTAGAAACTTTAATGTTTTCTAGCATTTATAAAATTCACACAACATAAGCACATTTCTGAATATAGCAAAACAAATGCTATGGAAAATTTTGAAACCGTTAAAAAAAGTTCTCAGAAAACTCACCTAATTGATATTTTGAAGTACAGTCCTATGGAGTCCTTAGACTGTCCAGACCATTCAATTCCTTCTAACAAATTTTTTCTAAAAACAATAATTAGCCCTAATCAAAATATTTATTTATTCACACATGAAAAGTTAGGTTGAGCTTGGTTGGTTTTTTTACTATGTTAAATATTGTGCAATTTTTTTTTTATTATGCTCTAAAATATTTTTTACACGGTTGAGATGTGGGACAATCTACTTTTGGTTGTTTCATTAGAAAAAGTTAAAAGTTTTTCTGAATCAAGGTAATAAAACAATAATTACTCATTTACAAGAATAGCCTAAGGTTTGTTACTTAAAAAATAAAAATATAATAGGCCTAAACCGATTATGAATAATATTAATACAAGAAATCACCAATGCATCAACAAGTTTTGGTGGGTGGACATCTACACAAGAAATAAAATTGAATTAGGTGAGTTTTCTAATATAGGCTATATATATTTTTTACAATTTATAATTTTTCTTAAATTATTTGTTTTGTTTGAATCAGAAATCAGCTTATATTATGTGTATTAGTGCTAGAGAACAAAACTTGACAAAAAAAAAACACCCTCAGCTAGTACTACCCTAATTATTTCTGTGGTATGTTTGATGTTTGAAACTATGGGTTAGATCAAATTTTGTTACAACACAAGGTTAAACACATAAGCCTTAATTCTTAAATCTATGCTTTCACATTTGAAATGAATGAATACCTAGCTAAGTTAATCTAGAAATATATTAAATTAAGGGTAGTTGAAATAATATTTTTCTTAAAAAGTTTTAACAATATAGGCCTACTATTTTTAAAGGGTGGGCCTAATTTACTGACAGTGAATTCTTGTATAGTACTTTTCAAACTCTAATAGATTACTTTCTTAAAATAAAGTATAATTGATTTGTACCATTTATTCACAAAACTAGATAGATAAAATAGATTAAAAGTGCTTACAGGTGTAGAACCACACTCAACAGGTTACATTCCAGATCATTATCATGGCTCTCAAATCACCGCATTTCGAAGCAATGCACATTCTTTTCACTTATATATTCACACACTGCATTACACTTTTCATATATGGATCCAAATGACAAAATAACACAGTTGTAACTTTTTTTAGGTTTAATTTATTTGGGGTATTTAAAGCGCACTTTCTGAACAGACAGATTTTATCAGCATACAAGAAGTTCTGTTAACAAGAGGGAAAGGGTCTACCAGTTTTGCTGGGAAAGGTATTTTCACACACCTTCCAGTGTTCTTTTCTATGCTACAATCAACATCAGATCAAGAACTTTACTTTCCCTCTTAAGTAAGTTGTGTTAAAGATTTTTATCGCTCAAGCAATAAATATCCATCAATCTCGGATGGGTCTGAAGCCACGAACACCAAGTCCTAAGGCAAGGACTTTAGCCCAAGTCCGCTGAGGTCGATCAAATTTGTTACTATAATAAACACTGTAGGTCTTTTGTAAAAGCTTAAGCATACAAATCACTGGATACTGGTGGTAGGGGTAATTTCATGTTGCTAAGTTGTCATATCTGCGAAACATACTCTTCAAGTTCGGGGCTAAGGAGCAATTGAGAAGCATCATGTGACATCTCGTAAATTGTAATGCGGTATGATTCCATAAATAATATATTCATTGTTTTAAAGTTGAGCCCTATCTTAGGCTATTATATGGGATTACGGTAGCCTATTAATTCAAATATCAACTTTGTCTTATAATCTACCAGCATGATTTTATTTTGACTTAGGTCTAGTTAAATACCAAGTTTATTACTTTGACTATGTTAGATTATAAACTAAGCTTTTATCCATCTAGGTGGAAGCAAGCATCCGCAATTTGAAACTTTCCGGTCATGTTGGTTTTGATAGTCTCCCAGACCAGCTGGTTAATAAATCTGTTCAGAATGGATTTGTTTTCAATATTCTCTGTATTGGTAAGTGTGTGTTCATTTATGATTCAAATATAACCCGAACGGGTAGTAAGATGCTGTGCTAAGTATTATCCAATAGAATATAAATCTCTTACTAGTTTATAAATACCATGTGATATTATGGACCTACTTGAATCAGGTATACAAAGTGGACACAGACAGGGAAAACCTGGAGAAAAAGTCAGGGGATTTGACCATAAATCGGGGAAAGTTACATCGAAACAAGAGTAACTTATATATTATATTTACCTAAGGGGGCCGCCTTGGTAAGCAAGAACTTGCTTCAAAGACTTTCAGCTCTAATGCAATATTTAATTCTATGATGCATTATTTTTCACAATCATGTTTCACACCAAAATAAAGTTGGATTCCTACAGGGCTCTTTTTCCTTAACAAATCTACATTTTAAGTTTTATTAGTAGAAACCAATTTATGAAAATGTGACATTAGCTATTTTTCAAATACTTTTTAAGAATATTTGGTGCACTATGAAACTATGCTTGATGAAAAAAAGGTCTAGATTTAGCCTTCTTTTAACAAATAGAGTAATTTTTTGATAGGCATACAACAGAAGATTTTAAGATATTTTAGAACTAGTAGCAAACTTTCCTCTTTACCTTGGAATAAGAAGTTTCATAGTTTTCTGTCCCCTCTTTCTTATTGACATGACAAAGTGTGGTTTTAGATGAAGTGCGAAAGCTAAGCTTGGACAGAATATAGAACTAGGCTTAGTTCCAGAAAATGACGTATATGATACAATTTTATTTAAAGCCATGCATCCTGACAGCAATTGATTCTTTATAGCTGACTGAGGCATCCACCTTAACAGGGGTGCAGAATATTTTCAGAGATCCAATAAGTCCCCAGGACATAATATTAAAAAAAAATCCCAGAAAACCATAGCACTCAAAATAAAACATTGAATTTTCTATAGAGGCTGGAGGGATTATTACCTACTAGATAGTTTGGAAAATTCAAACATATTTTTAATCATAGTTGTTTTTATAGTACCTACATTATAAAAAATTTAGTTTTCTCCCATCTCCTTGTGTGCATTAAATATTGTTATTAATTTGTCATTGATACCAGTAGGCTTACCGGTACTAACATTTAATTTTATATCTTAAGAGTAAGAGGCAATGGAGTGTAATTTCGGGAAGCCATAGTTTGATGGTCAATTTTCATAGACTTTTCGTTTTTTCGTAGACACGCCACTACTGCAAGGTTTTTCACTATCAACCACACTAGGGGAAATACTATCGCTATTTACGTCCATGCGTTTTTCCTGATCACATAATTTATGTTTTACAAAACTTGCAATACTCCATTGATCCTTACTTCTAGATGTTTCGTCGATGTTTATTAGATAGTGATATCCGAGCTTATCACATCTGTTACGCCATTCACAATAAGCACAGTTGACACCTTGTTTGCTCTTAAAAGTTGACATAATAAACATTTGTTTCACTAAGCCATCTAATTGTTTATAAACATTTATTTATTGTACAATGTACAAACCTTAATAGTTCCACTAAAAACAACAATTTCATGGCTACACAATTATTACAATACGCATGTCACGAGTTTAAATAAACTGTACGCACATCACCGTGTAATTAGGCCATGATATAAGGGTGACTGGATTCAAACTAAAACAAAACATTGCTCACCCTTCCCTACCCTCACGTGGCATAACTACCAAACACCCGCTATAAGGTAAGTGACTGATGACTCATCCCTCAAGCACACCTTTATCCAGATTGAATTATTAGATTTTTCCTTTACCCCTTATCACAACCTCTGACACATTATCTTAGCCCCTAGACACCGCAACTCTTTGTGCTTACACTGACACTGCCTCACTATGGCACATACTGATAGTGTGGGTGTTGAGTGTCATCAGCCTTAGTTTTTCATACAAATGAAACTACCATATCAGAACCAGAATGGACTAAAAAGTTAACACAATTGTTGGACTTTTCCCTGATCCAAATTTCCCCTGAACCTCGTTTGCACGTTCAGACATATTCTGCACCCCTGTGCCTTAACTCCTCTTCACTATTGTAAACGGTAATTGAGGAAACAGAAGATGATACTGACACTTCTCTCAATGTGCTAATCAGTACAAATCACTGATAAATATTAGTTTAGCCATGTTGGCCAATTACGAGTCATTTCTTCTTAGTAGTTAACAGTGATATAAATCGGTAAAACATAATTGAGAATGGAGGGAGGGGAGAGGATGTGTCTGGAAAATCTGGAAAAGTAAGAGAATTGGTTAAGTGAGTTCCTGTGGCCACCCTTTTAGAGAACAACCTAACAACCAAAGTCTAGAGTAGACCATACAATAGTTTTCCATTTAGCTGATTATGCATTCCTATTAAAGCAAAAAAAGTATCAATTGGTTAATTTTTAGTTTTTTACAGCAACCAAAATATAAATGTAAACAAAAATAGAATTGAAGTCGAAAGCTCATACTAATTTAAGAAAGCTAATCTCTTGTGTTTATTGTTTTTCCTAACACTCAAATTTTGATTTAAGATTATTAGATAAAATGAAGATTTAAATTTGAGAAACAATGTATTTGACTTGTTTCTACCAAAAGCTTGCAATTTCTCAATTGTTTAAGCACCAAGTCCTACTACCTGTTCAGGTTATATGCATACTATGTATTAATTATGCTGATGAGGAAGGTTAAATTTAGAGGAAATGTATCTACATATGTGTGGAGCGATAGTGGAAAACCAACTAGACAAAACCACCCTCAGGACACCTGACCAGTATATGAACCTCGATCTAGTTATATCATCTGAAGTCTAGTTTATTATGAGAGTGACACCTTAGATCATGCAGCCACTGAAGCAGTTTTCTCACTTATTAATTTGTATAGAAATATTGTTCATTGAATCCATTCATTTATTATATTTTCTTGTTAGCAGTTAACTTGTGTGTTTTATTTAGGTGAAACGGGTTTGGGTAAGTCCACTTTGATGGATTCTCTGTTCAACACAAGCTTTGAGTCTACCCCGAGCCCACACAATTTGCCTACAGTCAAATTAAAGGCGCACACATATGAACTACAGGAGAGCAATGTCAGACTGAAGGTAAACACTCATTTTTCATGTCTGATCTGCAGGCGAGATGGATCTTTGTTATAAAAGACAGAAAGGTTTAACAGAACCAAAGAAGGACATTTTTAATTCACTTTCATGACAAAATTTGTTCAATATGCTAAATATTGGCACAATTTATTAACTAATAACTTTTCTAGCTGTCAAATAAGGTTCTCCCTATGTAAATTGGACTAAAACACATTTAGGAAGAGGCTCCTTTCTTAATGATGATAACTAAAAATAATTTTACTTTTGATAGCTGACAATTTGCGACACTGTTGGTTATGGCGATCAAATCAACAAAGAGGACAGCTTCAAGGCTGTTGTTGATTACATTGACGCCCAGTTTGAGGCCTATCTTCAAGAAGAGTTGAAGATCAAACGCTCCCTGTCCACATATCATGACAGTAGAACACATGTTTGCCTTTATTTCATCTGTCCAACAGGCCACGGGTAAGCTGGTTTAATCTCATTTACAAAGTGTGGACCTATTGACTTTTTCTTTGTGTCATTTATTTTACTTATAAGTACAATATCTATGTTATATTATTTTGTGGTAAACATAATAAGAAAAGCCATCTAGTTTTTTTACACAAAATAATTTTAAAATAGATTAATAATCATAGTAGTTGAAAATTAGTGCTTTGTTAAAATTTGGTCTTGATTTAGTTTTACCTTTTTTTGTATTCATATTTGCACCAAAAATGTTAAATATGACTAAAATAAATTAAAAAAAAATACTTTGGCTGAACTTATAAGTATACTAAGATCCGCCTCGGTGTAGTTGGCTAACGCGCTAGTTTCATGTTGAGCTAAACTGCCGAGGATGGGGAGATCGAGGTTCGAATCTCGCTCGAGTGAACTGGGGGTGGTTTTTATTAAATGGTTTTACACTCTCCCTCAACACAAAAGTGGGTTCTTTCCTCTTATATTCATCCTTCCCAATCCATTAGTGTAATTAGTACTTAAGTGTATAACCCAGACAGGTAATAAGACACAGTGTTTAATACAAAAAACTACTAAGTGTGGGCATGAATGGATAGCTCCAAATATTTCCACTCTGCGTTGGGCCAAACTATAAACAGTTGTGAAAATTTCACACCCAAACAAACAAGTTTATATAATATAGAATTGAAAAGATTATTTAATTTGGGATGAGGTTTATTTATGAACAGTTATTAAATAAAATATATTCAATTTACTTAACTAAAGAGCTGTAGCGTCACAAATGATATATTAAAGTGTTATCATTATTAACCATATTTATTTTTGTATTTTCTAAAATTTAATTTTTACCAAAATCCTTCAATAGCCTACATGTGTGAACAATAAAAGCTATCACTAAATCTTCAAATCTTTCTGTAAACCAATTTTGGACTCGCGTTTTTTTCATTGTCAACAGTTTGTCATGATGTATAGACTTATTTTGATAGGAAGAACAAAAAAATTAATATATTCGTACATCAAAATCATGTGATCTGAAGTTGTTACTTTTGATATATATGATCAATACCTATAAAATAACACAAATAATAAAGTAAAATGTTATAGTTGTTGACATCAATGAAATATGTTTGAATTTTCTAAACAGTTATTTCTATCAAATCAGAGGATAAGTACTCATTTTCTTGATAAATTTTCCATTGCTTTAAGGCTTTATTTTCTCTTCACAGATTGAAATCCATTGATTTAGTTTGCATGAAGAAACTGGATACCAAAGTCAATATCATACCAATTATTGCAAAAGCAGACACCATATCAAAAACAGAACTGCAAAAATTTAAGGTGTGTACATTTAATACCTCTCATTTAAAAGATTTTGCTGCACCAACCAATTATTACTACCATACTTAATCTTCACATGTCTATATTTTTATAGTTCTTTTCTCTTTGGATAATTAATTGACACACTGACATCAGAAATATCAGCTCTATTAATAAAGAAAATATGTGTACAGATTGGTCATAAACATATAAGGAAACATCTAATTTGTTTTATGTGTATGAGATTTTCAAATAATAGCTATTGTTTGAAAAAATGTTTAGGTTGATCATTTTGTACTAGCCAAGCTACCTGTAGATTATTATGAGCAGGTTTATACTATATATTGGTCATAAATACTATTTTACAGATCCAAATCTTGAATCAGATTATTTATTCTATCTACGAATCTCGAATTTGAATCTTGCAAAAAATGAGTAAAAGAAGAAATTTACTAAACATAATGAAATTATATAAAATAGAAATATTAATTAAAAATTCCATTAATTAATATGTTCATACATTCAGTTAGCCTAAGTGTTAAATCAATTGTCTGGGGTATGGTTGTTAAGTTTGTCCTATACATATAAAGATTCTGAAACATCATTAAGTGGTATTAAAGCTCTGAAACCAAATAAATATATATATATATATATTATTATTTTAATCTTGAATCTTAACTATAATTAATGGAAGGAACGTGAAAAAGGGCCATATTTTTGCAGTTTTTATTGCAAAATAAATAAAATATTGCTCCAGTACAAACATAGTTTAATTTTCTTCACATGTTGAATTCAACAATGCCTGAATATCTGTCAAGAGCATGGTGGCATTATCTATCAAACTTTTTAAATGAAGAGAAAAAGATCTCATTAAATTCTAAAACACCCTTGACAGATATTCAATAAATGCTAAGGTCACTGTGTGAGGAAAATTAAATTCTTTGTTTGTACTGGAACAATATTTTATATATTTTGGCAAAAAAAAAGTTTTGCCATAAATACTGCAAAAACACAGGCTTTTTTCTCGCATCCCCTTCAATCCCACCTTAAGGATTTGAGGGTCTCATTGTTTATACTTAAGCACGTTTTGAAATTAAATATACCTGATATTATTGGTTCATTCCAGTCCAAAATCATATCGGAGCTAGCCAACAATGGGGTACACATCTACCAGTTCCCCACCGACGATGATACAGTCGCCGAAGTGAACACATCCATGAATGCTCATGTCCCGTTTGCTGTGGTTGGTAGCACCGACTTTGTTAGAGTTGGCAATAAAATGATGAGGTCCAGGCAATACCCTTGGGGAACAGTGCAAGGTGAATGTTTTTCTGAACTTTTAATCCCTATCGTATGGTTTTAATTAAATATAGTTTTCTACAAATTTGAAGATACATCATTGGATCATATCAACACAATCATGGTTGAATTAGTTGTTCATTTGCAAGTAGCACCTTAATTAATAATGTGATGATAATATCTGCATAGTAGGCTTATAAGGAAGCTCACCTTTTCAATTAACAGCAAACTCAAATTGAATACTAGGCCCTATATGAAATATTTTCGAAGCTGAACTGAAGCTCAAATATTTTATGTTGTTTAATGATTTAAAATATATACTGTAGGTATTTACATCACAATTTACATTTCAATTACTTCAGATTTTTTCCATATTAATTATTATTATTATTTAGCACCGCGTCTTACTACCCGTTCGGGTTATACGCTTTAAGTAGTATTTTTATCGATGAATTGTCAGTCTTTTTTTTTAAGCGAGTCCAAGCTAATATTGGTTTTGAAGCCAAGTTGAAAGTTTTAATTTTCGTACAATATGGAATCATTCACATAAGGCCTTCAAGATTTATAGCAATATTTTTTTGCTAAATATCTTAAACATAAAATCAGTTTGGCTTCTCTTTTTCTGGCTCGTCAATATAAAAAAACCTTCATGGCTTGAGCCCGCAACTGAGCTATATTGACCAAGCGGCTGCCACTGTTATCAATACTAGTGCTAACATTTGTGGGTGGGAATTGTCATGTGGTCAGCACAACAAACCCTCTGGCCGTTAATTAAGTTTTTTTGGCCTGCAGCCGCTACTTAATTATTCAAGTAGCTCCTCATTTGTCCTCATGAGGGTGAGTTTGACCTAGTTCTAGACCCACAGCTTCACATAAAAATTCTGGAAGAACTTGAGATTGAACCCAGGAACTTTGGATCTGTAGCTTGGATCACTAGACCAATGGGTTTTTAAATAAATAATATGTTTTTCAAATACTTTTGGCAAAAAACTAAACTCAGACTGTAATTAATTCACTATTGGTATATTATTAATACTCCTATGTTGCATGTGTATACTAGTTTTAAGATTTAAAAGAAATAAATAAGTGTTAATTTTTTTATAACCATTATCATTACTTTTTATTTTGTTTGCGGCCTGATATATGTGCTGCATTATGCAAATTGGTCTGCAATCCAAAAGGTGTATCATATTTCTCTAAATAATTAGAACTATAAACAGAATATTTTTTTATACCTTTCAACTCAGTTTAAAAAAAAGTTATTAACTCTTTTATTATTACTATTCTTGTTTTAGTGGAGAATGAGTCTCACTGTGACTTTGTGAAACTGAGAGAAATGTTGATTAGAACCAACATGGAGGACATGCGAGAAAAGACTCATGGTCGTCACTACGAACTTTATAGGAAAAAACGTTTGGAACAGGTAAGCGAAATTCTCTGCCTGATAAGCGAGTCCTCACTGATTTTACATTTCTCACTCTCGGTTGAAGCTGTACCCTGATTTTGGTAGGAAGACCAGGATTTGGTAGTTAAGATACTAAAACAGTATTAATGTAATCATACATCAAGCTATGTTATTTGCCGCTGTCACTTTTGATAGATATTATCAATACCTTTAAAATAACACAAATAATATTGTAAAATGTTATCAATGTTAGCCGCAAATAAATATGTTTGAATTTGATAAAATGTTCTTGCAGCCAATATCAGGCGATATATGCAAAACTAATTATTATAACAAGGGTTTTATTATGATTAAACATTGAAAAGAAGTTAG
Source organism: Timema shepardi (assembly GCA_902151425.1). Lineage (NCBI taxonomy): Eukaryota > Metazoa > Arthropoda > Insecta > Phasmatodea > Timematidae > Timema > Timema shepardi. The sequence goes on from CABFVX010003273.1 coordinate 13,663, forward strand.
AAGGGTAAGGCTTACACACTACCAGAAAACTATAGGCCTCAAATTTCACAATAAAAACACATAATTATGAAATGTTTTGGTTAAATCAGTCAAGTGTTTAAAAGATAGCCACTTGGTGCCATTTTTCCTTTATTATCACTAAGGGAACTTTGAAGAAATTCACCAGAATTTAAATATGGAGAAGATGTAAATTATTTTATTTCATTTATTTTAGGTATTTAACATGCACTTTATTAACTGACTGATTATTTTATATCAGCACACGTCTTAATACACTTAACTTAAATCTAGAACAGACACAACATCTAGCCCCAGATCGTTAATTTATCACTGTGTAAGGGTAAACCCACGTTTCACTAATAATACATTTTCCGGCCATATCAATAATCAAACTCGAGATTACTCTTAGCTATGATGTAAATTAAACAACCTATTTTCATCTTTTTTAGAATTAAAAATCGAAATACCCTGAAGTTAGTTTTAAAGTTGTATACTGATAATTCATCATCAACTCTTTCCAGCCTGTGGTTGGGCTAATTTATTAAAATGTCTCCATTTTCTTTATCTTTCCACCACTCTTCTTCCTGATGCTAATAATTTTGTATCTTAAAAAATATTTTTTTTAATCTAGATTATTTGAAAATTTTTTAAAGAAAATTTGGCTAGTGGGATGAGTCAACTTTTTATTTAAAAAAAGATTTAAAATACTGGAAATATTTTCCTAATAATTTGTGATTTTGATTATCAAATTATGAATGCAAATTGTTATTTTCAGATGGGTTTTAGTGATGTTGACTCTGAGAATAAGCCAGTAAGCTTCCAGCAGACTTACGAGACAAAGATAAGTAACCACTTGCAGGAACTACAGCAGAGAGAGGATGAGATGAGGCAGATGTTTGTCGTGAGGGTCAAGGAGAAAGAGGCGGAGCTTAAGGAGTCTGAGAAAGAGGTACAGTATCTTAAGTAGTTTGGGCCGAGATAAGGAAACTTAAGATTTACACCTTAGCTAAGTTGGAAAAAACATCTATTAACTAATTATTTAAATTGCTTATGTTCATGGTGAGTACCAAAATCTTACCATTAAATTGGGTTTATTTATATTCACTAAATGTTAAATTAGCAGTCTAACAGAAAAGGAAAAATGGCGCGAAACTATTTTATATTAAACATTGAAAAGAAGATAGAAGGGCAAGGCCTAAACACTTATCTGAAAATTCTAAGACTCAACGTTCATAATTATATGATTTATTGTGTTTTAATCCTGTGGGACTAGCACTAAAAAATAACATGACAAGCGCCGTTGCATTTTTGCAACATCCTATAATGTTCAAAATAATAATCTAAAACATGTACTCTAATATATAAAATTATTATTGAAGCAATATTATTAAATCCATATTTGAATAGTATTGTATATATGTAATTTTATTTAAAAAAAAAGAGTAAATTACAATAATGTTTAACTTTTTAATATTTCACTATGAGGAGGCCTATAGGCTAAATTATTGTATGATTCATGGAAAATGATAATGTGGGGTTTGAGCATAAAAGTTAGAGAACACTTGATATTAAGTGTGTTTTTATCATTTATCATGTTAAACTGTTGTCAAACCAGCATATTATTAGAAAAAAAAAGGAACAAAATATTATAAGACACTATTTTATTTTAAACATATGGCAGCAATGAGCCAGACGTTGATATCACGACTGGCACCATTATGTATATTCACAACATTCTTGCATGGTGCCAGTTAAAACTTTCATATCTAAGAATATATATATATATACATTGTTTAATGTTTGAGGACATAATCTAGACAGCACAAACTAATTGAGTGGTATCTTTAATAAAAATAATAAAATAACATGTTGCGAAAATGCAACAGCGCTATTCACAGAACATTAATTGTGAACATTGAGGCCTACAGTTTTATGGTAAGTAGGCCTTACCATTATATCTCAATTTCAATGTTTTATTTCAAATTATCAGTCAGGTATTGTAGCATGATTTGTCCTAAACTTAAAAGTTTAATTAAGGTGCTAATATTTTAATTCTTTTACTCAAGTTTACTAAAATAAGAATAAAGTTAATTTCTTATAGACCCGCTTTGGTGGCCCCATGGAATAACGGGCCAATCTCAAACAGGTGAACGAATTTATAGTTCACTTTTGTTAGAAGGACCTTTTAGAAAGTACTAACATATTTTTTACAGTCAATATTGATAACACTTTATTTTAGCATAAATTTTTAGCACTACATCTTACTACCTGTTCAGATTATACACACAAGTACTATTTACACTAAAGTAGGGTTTACACGGTCATGTTTTACTGGCGCCAGTTATTACTGGTGTGCCAACATGACAGTGTAAACCTCTACTTGCATGCAAATAAAGAATTTGAGTGACACATCTTATACTTGCACAAATATTCAAGTGCTCTAATAATTTTGCTCCAGCTGAACATGTGTGTTAATCGTACTTGCAGTGTAAACCACTATTGGTGTTTCAGTCAGTTTGCAGAGAACAAGTAAAGTGTATTGTTTATAACAGTTGTGTTTACATGTACAGTGGGCCCATGGCTTCTTTGGTGCTGACTGACGACTTTGAAAAGTTACCAGGCCAAATTATGTATCTCTACGCCGAACCATATGATCTGCAAAAATATGTGTTTAACAGCTGTCACTTCTGACAGTCAAAATTTAGGTATATACCTAAATGTTGACTGTCAGAAGTCAGCTGTGAGTCAGCACCAAAGAAGCCATGGGGCTACTGTAGTAAACTAAACTGTCCCACAAGTAAATCCTTAAGCGATATTTGAAAATTTGTGTAAACCTTTACTTGCATGACAATATGACTGGCATGGCTATTGTTGCAATCTAAACATTACAGTGCATACAGTCCTTAATGGATTAGGGATAAGGAAGGAAGTAGTTTACCTACATTTGCGGGGAAAACCATTTTGAATAAGCCACCCTCAGTACACCAGACCGGTATTCTAACCCTGATCTCCCAATCATTGCCTTATTTTGGTTGGAAGAAAGCAACATTACACAATTAAGTATATATGAAGGGTGAAGCTTAGGGGGGAAATGATTATAACCACGGAGATCAATCATAACTGAGTCATTTTTGAATAAATTGAAAAATGACACTGCCATGGGAATCGAACCCAGGACCTTTGGCTTAGCGCACCACTGAGCTATCCAGGAATTGTTCTCTTCTTGGGGTTATTCTTCACTCATATTTTAATACAAATTCTGTGATGTATTTGTTTATTATTAGTGTTATTTAATAGCTCTTGATAGTATCTATCAAAAGTAACATCTGCACTTTACATGACTTGACGTGACATGAATGCGTGAAAGTATAAATAGATCTATTAACTTTTCTTGCTCTCAAATAAGGCCATTCATATTAAAATTGGACTAATTTAAGTTTTTTAAATCTTAAATGCAAAGATTTGGGAGATCTTTGCTATATCACCCTTGGTTTCTACATGGTTTCTAGAAGTTGCTTATCTCTTTAAACCGTCGTTGGATTTGTTACAGCTCCATGCAAAGTTTGACAAGTTGAAGAAAGATCACACTGAAGAGAAGAAAAAATTAGAAGAATCTCGCAAGAAGATAGAAGACGAGATCATCGAGTTCAACCGCAGGAAGCAGCAGCTGCAACAGCAGCAAATGTCTAGCAGCCACCACACACTTACGCTCGGCAAGAGCAAGAAGAAGTAATACATCTTGATATGAAACTGGTCATTTATCTCCTCTCTTTGTCTTCCTGTTTCTTATTTTTCCTTGTCCCCTCAATTTGTCTTATTTTACATGAATATGGATGAAATAAAAATTGGCCTAACCCTTCGATAAAGTCTTCTTTTTTCTACTTCTCATTTACCTAATTTAAAAACATATTTCAAATATATATTTTTTAGCCAAAAAAAAAGTTTGGTTTAAATTTCTAAGTGTAATAATAATGTTGACGACAGATTAATATATGTTTATGAAACAATGAACTGCATTAATAAAAGTTATCTATACAAACTTATTCCAATGATTTGTTAAGTATTCATTGTAATAATTTCTAGTGGTGTTTTAATTTCTTGGCAATGTAAACAAATTTAGTGTCTCACAATAATGCTTTGGTTTAGAATGGGCTGCATTGATAGCTCACATCGATCAAACCTTGGAACTAACCGAGTATTTAATAGAGGTGTTTGAAGTTAATTTTTTTGACTTACATTCCCAAAGGTTGGGAAAAAAAAAAATTATGTTGCATAACCATACAACCAAAGAGATTCGAGATTTATAAAAATCTAAATAAAGTATCTTGAATCTAATTATGAAGACCTTGAATTCAAACAACAATTTTAATAGATTGGTAAAAAGAATTATATAATAGACTTGTATGATTGTAAGAATAACAAAATCACAAAAATGACAATTGGATTAATATAGTTCATTTTCTTTGTTGTACATGGCTAATAAAATATCATTCCTCAAGCTTTTTAAAAAAAATACATTTCAAGCTAAACTTTTTTTTTTTAAATTATTTGAGATTCAAAATAAAATGAGATTTGGATTTAAGAAATATAGGATTTGACCCATTTCTAATTTGACTTTAATTTTTGTGATATGTACACTTTGTCTACACAGAAAGGAAAGGTAATAGTCATTACTTGATTAATTACACTAGTCTAATTTTATAAGCTATCACATAGTGGAAATGTGTTGTTGTATTGCTTTTATATCTGTTTATACCACACTAACAACATAATTATTAAACTACAATCGTTTTACATTGAGGTTGAAAATATGTATTTTATTGCATTTTATTGATAGTGGTTAACATTGCTATACCAAATACATATTTTCTCAAACATTCTAATTTATTTATCCTATTATTTATTGTCAATTTGTTTGGTGTAAACTTATTAATATGTAGAACAAAATTAACGGTCATTAAGTATGTTTAAGATAAGGTTTTTTTTTTAAATAATGTATTTCTGAAATTTAATAAATAAGAGCACATATTGCATTTGGTCATAATATGATGGTTCAGACACATCTTTTACCAATCTTTATTGTTTGAGGGGAATACACTTAAGACTGAGGGAATTTTGTTTTTACTATCAACATTTTATCGTAAAATCATGTTTAATTAAATCAACAAAATTGACAAGGGTCATGTAGTCAAATTTTGTGAAAATTTTTCATTTTCTTTTATTTCACACTTGTATTATAAATACAAAATTGCTTTAATGTACTTTTATATATATATTTTATGGCCATTTTAATAATCAAGAAATAGTTTGTAAAAACACGCCTTGCAAAATGTTAGCGTTTCTAGTCTTCATAGTAAACACCCATTTCCTTAGTGCTAAAATTTGTATAATTTTAATAACAAACTATTCTTTGAATGGTTTATAAATTGTTAAAGTTACATTTGTTTTAGTTGTAACTTATTCCTTAATTCATTATGTTAATTCAATTAATTCAAACCATTCCCATGACAAAAGACATGTCACGTTTATCTAAAGTAGTGATAATATAAGTAGATGCTAATATTTGTAATAGTGACCATTTTAGGAATATGATTATACACTGCTTACATAATCGAATTTTTGTCAAATGTTTACTGTTTAGTAGGATTAACTTATTGTATTTAGTGTAAAATTAAAATAGGAAGAAAATACCTCCATACTTTCTAGAAAACACGTCAAACAACATATGTTATCAATATATTTCAATCAAGATATGGTCAAAATAATAGTTTGGAACTGTTTTCTAGTAGGTATATGAGATATTCCCTCGGATTCAATGTCATTTTATTCCAGCCATTAGGCTTATATATTCCCGTTTACTTTGTATTCATAATGTTTTATTTTCACTTTGTTTTTAGGTAGGTTTTTTATAGAGTATTTTTAATCAAAGGTGTTGGTTTGTATATTTATAGTGAATTATTCTTTTTACAGTATTTTTTTTTATCAAGGTACCAATTATGTAAAAATCAACATTCTCTATGAATTGATGGATACATTATTTAAATAGTAACATCTGTTGATTAGATGACATAATGAAATTAATGTTTTTGTCGGTTATAATGAAAATTTGTTGGTGTTAATAGGACAAGGTACCCAACATGTTAATATAGTTTTTATCCTATCATATAGAAAGAAAATACCTATATAATATGTATTATATAGTGTTTGTGGCTAAAATACATTGCACCCAAATTATTGTACATCTGGACATCCATATTACCATATATATGTTATGTTTCATCATGTGTAACTCCATTATTTACTAAAATAAACAAATTGTAATTTAATCTTGTGTTATTTATTTGTCTATATTTAATGCCTTTTGACCCTCTTTGGTGGCTGCATGGCATAAGGTGCTACTCTCGCAATATACTAGATTGCTGATGACTGGTAGATTGTGGTTTAGTCCCGGTCGAGTGTACCTAGGTTGACCTTGCGTAAATAGTTTCCCCACACACTCCATGCAAAAGAGTCTACACTTCCTCTAAATTAAACCTTCCTAAATATTGTATAACCCAAATGGGTAGTAAGACACATTGTAACATGAAAAAAATATCCTTTTACTCTTTCTGTCATTTGTGAGTGTCACCCATATCTGGAATGTTTGTGGTTCAATTCCCAATTATATCAAAGGTGGACTCAGGCAGGACGTGTTGCTGAGGCTCCTTCAAGTAAAAATGTAATCATCTTAGCTTTTTTTATAATAACTTTAATTACACAACTTCTAGTATATACAAATAATTTTAATTAATAATTATAGTAATAAAAATATGACTTTAAGAAAAAGCCTATTTTGATTAACAAATTTGTATTATTGTTAACAAAAATACCCATTAAAACTCGCAATAAAAATAGTAAATATGAATGGAGCTAAACTGTTTCGGTGGGCATTAATAGAAAAAAGTATGTATTTTAATACAAATAATAATACTAAACTTAGTAATTTAATTATTGGATACATTTTTCTAAGCCACTTGCTTTTCTGCACATTAAAGCTCATTTGAAGGTTATTGATTAAGCCAGGTAGGAGCAAACCCCCTACCTGGATCTACCACTGAATTAGATTGAAATAAGTTTCATCTGATAAGAAAGCATGCAAGCTACAAGTAATTTGTACTTCACAATAATTGTGGTTACACCTGTTGAAATTAATTTAAAAAAAAACTTTTTCTATTTGTATATTTTGTAAATTACTCATCCTCTTGAAGAAATAATTTTTCAAACTTATCTTTGAGTTTTTGGTAGTAATGAATCTCAGCCAGGTGTACTTTAATGGTTGTATTGTTAAAATAAATGAGCCTAAACTATAGAATTTTATATTATTATCTTATTATTATTTAACACTGTGTCTTAATACCCATTCGGGTTATATGCCTTAAGTACTAATTCAGCTAATGAATTGGGAGTTGGGAAGGTTGAATTAGAGGAAGTGAATCCGCATTTGCGTGGAGGGAGAGTGGAAAGCCATTTAGGAAAAACCACCCCCAGTTCACCCGACCGAGATTCGAACCTCGATCTCCCCATCCTCAACAGTCGAGCTCAACACTACAAGCGCATTAGCCAACTACGCCACCGAGGTGGGTATCATTTTATAGCTTATAGTATGTGGAAACTTCTTTACAAAGTATGTACCTGCTTTATCTCTGTTAAAAGGTAAGTGCTATGTAGCTTTCACTAGTGACTATGGTGATTAAACTAAATTCACATTTAATTCAATTTTGGCCATGTTTAACTAAATTCACATTTAATATAATCAGAGATGGCTAAAAGTCTTTAAAAAAAATATAATTACATGATCCAAAGAACTGAAGATCATTTTACTAAAGTTTTAGAGCACAATTTTAACAATTGTACTATTGGTAATAATATAATATTAAATACATGTCATGTGTAAGCCTCAAATGAATGTCTAATTATAGGTACTAAATTTAAGCCCCATACATTCATACAGTACTTTTCCTTAACAATACCATATGAAAAGCATACAATATTTGCAAGTTTGAACTTTATGCCTATTATAATGATTTGAAATCATTGAGTCACACTTTATAGCTTATACACTTGTTAAATTTGTACAATACATTTTTTATTGCTGAATGCCCTTTAGCTCACTAAAAGGATGAATTTTTAAATGTATTTTACATGTATTATTATAGACATTCTAAAATTATTTTCACATATAACATATTTCACACGTTTAACAATTGTTAAAGCCTTGCCAGATTGAACAATTTCCAGTTCTCCAATATCTTTACAAGGGTCAATTGTTCAAATCCCAACCAGGCATATTATACTTTTATAAAACTGTGACTTAGAGGTATCTTAGAGTAAATACTTTAAAGTGGTTTTAACTTGCACTTATGAGACAAAGACAGCTATAAAATTCCAGTCTCTTTGAACCATTAATTTTATTATTCATTAAAAAACCTAAAAGGCTATAGAAAGTATAGCGATAAAAATATTTAAATAGAAATCAGCTTGGAGGGTTACTGCCCTGTATTTGATTGCTAGGAAAACTAGATTTAGAATGTTAGGTTGGCACTCTTGGTATTCCAGTTTCCAACATGGCAGATCCGACCTTGCGATGTAATCATGTGATGTAGAAGAAACCGTCTTTTAAATACTTCAAGTGTGAAAATATAAATAAATTACTTTCGTGAACTTGGTATAGACCTTTTAAAACCATGGCTGACCTTCAATCGCCGCCGTTTAGTGACATTAAACGTCCTGAAGAAGTCGTTAGGATGGCAATGAACGACAGTCTGAAATTTGCTGTCCTTATCGGTTTCATAGAGGTGGGACAGGTGTCAAACCGGGAAGTTGTAAACACCGTTCTGCATTTGGTAAGAATCAACCTTTTTACCAATCAAATTTCAATAAAATTACCCGTCTAATTATTTTACGACCAAGATGAAGCAAAATGTTTTATTATCAAATATACCTGAATAGGTTAAGTGTTTTAATACACCTACGTCCGGTTCCATTGCATACGCCCCCCTTCAAAATAGACATGTGGTGACGACCTATTCTCTATTGGATGACGTGGAGTAAAAAAAAAAATCGAATTGAAATTTAAAATTTCAATAAAACAAATCCGGTGTTTACACAAACAAATTCATAATATTTACTTTTCTTACAACCAAATAAATGTAAAATGGTGGAAACTGCACAATATTATATTGAAAATACAGTAATTTGATTAAATTGCTATTGTGTATTGTAAAATAGAAATATATATTAATCTAAACAAATATATTTAATTTTATTGACCGTAACATGAGTTGAAGTCGACTAAAATTTACAGTAATTTAGTTGCAGTCTTTGATTTTACTCTTTAAAAAATTATTATATGGGTGCTAGGAGTCAAATTCATCTCTATATAGCTAAATATGGTACAAAATTAACATTAGAATGTGGATCTTGTTAGGTATATTTTTATTTAGTCAACTTTTCTTTACCTCACTAGGTACCTACTATAGGTACTTATAGTAGCACCGTGGCTTCTTTGGTGCTGACTGACAGTTCACAGCTGACTTCTGACAGTCAACATTTAGGTATATACCTACATTTTTACTGTCAGAAGTGACAGCTGCTAAACACATGGTTTTGCAGATCATATGGTTCGGCGTAGGGATACATAATTTGGTCTGGTAACTTTTCAAAGCCATCAGCTGTGAGCTGACATTCAGCACAAAAGAAGCCATGGGGCCACTGTAGATACACTATCAATAGATTTACCTCGTGTTAGACTAGACCGCCAATGATAGGGATGTTGGGGATTGAATCCTTGTCAGGTGTACTGAGTTTTTTCCAAAATGGTTTTTCAATGTCCCTCCATGCAATTGTGGGTACACTTCCTCAAAATTCAACCTTCCTCATCCCTAACTCATAGGTTTAATTAGTACACATGTTTTCAACCCGGACAGTTAGTTAGAAGCAGTGTTAAATAAAAGCTTTAAATAAGTATCTGATCTAAGATGAAATGATGAAGTTTTAAGTTAAGGAAATACATCAACATTCTCGTAAAGGATTAAATTCACATTATGAAAAAATTAATTTTTAATGTAGGCTTACCTGATCAAGAATCTATTTCACAAGCACTTATTTCACAGATCATTGTATAAGTCTAGGAAGTGAGCAAGTCCTCAACATTTTGCATTGGGCCCTTGACAAAGTTAATTTAGTTATTAGAAGGTATTTTTTATAAACTTTAGATACCCCCCACCTCCTTCTCCATATGATAGAGATAGGCTACATAAATGGGAACATTTTTGAATTAGGTAATTTTGTCTTTGCTATGATGGTATTCGAATGGGAATAAAAAGATGTTGATGCCAGGCCCCGTCATTAGTTGGAAAGGGCCTATTCATTATTCAGATTTTGGAGTACTGTAGTTTATTGCCCCACATAATTCTTTGCAGCAACCAAGCGATATGCATGAAACCGCAATAAGCTCTCATCTTATTTAATCACACAGCATAGATACTACAAGTGACACCTTTGAAAATGGACATACTTTTAAAAAAATTTGAAAAATTGATTTTTTGTACTGATAGATTTTAATCTAAACATTTTTCTATATTTTACTACTAGTATAGTAAGAGTTTAATTAATATACCCTACAGTAATAATTATACAATTAACTTATATAAATTAAAAGAATTAAATGACTAATAATTAATGCCTAATATATTTATTATAATATAGATAATTATTATAATTTATAGTATCATATAAGTAGGCTATTTTTTATTAATATAAATAATTTAATTAAATATATATTTAGGTACTTTTTAATATATTATATAAGTTTAATATAGGATATTTCAAATTAAATTTTTATATTATTAATAATGTTTATATAATGTTATATGTATCTAATATAATTAATTATATTTAAATATTAGAGGTTTATTTAAATATAAATACACATTAAAATATAGTGGAAAACCATTTAAGGAAAAAACCCTCGATTCACCTTACCAAGATCGATCCCCTATCTCCGGCAGTCTAGTCCAAAACAAGATTAGTGTGTTGACTACGCGGCCACCGAAGCGTGTCTGAATTTGGTTAAAATTGATCCTTGCAAATCACAGTTATTGTACGTAGCAAATTTCCAGACAAACTAACTTAAATTCTACATACTCAAATTAGAACAGAACCTCACCATGCCCGGTAAACTATATCTGCTCACACACATAAAAATAAAATCTTTATTGACTTTCCTTGGAAACTAAATTTGGCTCTTTCAGTTTATTTGTACTTAATGATGATTTTTGACATGTGATTAACTTAAGAAAAGCTTTGAACATTTTAAATTGATCATGTCGGGAATTTTGATTCACCTATTTTAGCAACACTTAAAGACTTAAGGCTGTAAGCACAAATTTCCAATTTTTATCATATTATCTCCACAACTCTTTCGAATTTGAAATAACTTACTATTGCAAAGTTATGTTAGTATTAAAAATAAAAAAAACTTTTATTTGAAATAGATTTTTATAAAACCAATAATTTCTGAAATATTGGCAAATATTTCTTTTGAATGGAGGTCTTGCATATCAACACATCCTGAATATCTGTCAAAGGTGTCCTGGAATTTGCTCAAAACTTTTCAAATAAAGAGAAAAAGTTATGACAAAATTCTAGTACACCCTTGGCCGATATTCAGGAGGTTATACCTTACTTGCTTCAAACACGTTTGACCTTTTAAAACTATTAACTTATTTAGATAGTTAATTAATATGTATTGATTTATCTGAAATGCTATACATCCCCTCAGAATATTTAACCACTGCACCATATTTATTGATTTACTTTTAATATCAGGTATGGTTTTCTGACTAGATATTTATAACATTAGAAAATTAACATATTAGGTCAACATAAAAATTAAATGGCAATATTGACAGTAGTTTTTATTTTGTTTAAATAATCATACGGGTAACTAAAATTTCTGCTACATAGGATGGTGTACTTGAAAAAAAAAGTTTATCTTAAAATGTGTCAAACGGAAATTAATAAAGAGTATTACTAAATTTGATAGCTTTTATTTTTCATATAGGCGACATGGTTTACCACCTCCTCAAACAATGTGAGGGAACTTCCTTAAACATTCATACTCAACTTGTTTTTTTGAGTTAAGTTATTATTTGGGAATGATGTGTACGATTAAAAAATAAAATTCAACAAAATACTGAGGACCATGCTCCAAATAAATGGTTGTCAGAAATGATCAGAAATGTATAATTGGATAGCCAAGGTTGATCCACTTTTAAATATATACAAAATAAATTTAGAGTATCCAACCATGACCATAGATAAATAAACGTATCTAATAATTACTATTCATAATTCACACCCTCTGTCAAAAAGTTTAGGCGGCAGAACACACTGATTGCTGTATGAATAAATTAAATTTATTAATGTACATCGAACGAACGGGGAAGATGGAGTGCTAAAATAAAAACTTTATACTTTGTTGGCTAATTTTATAAAATACATTGCTCTTTATCTGACAGCTAAAAAAGTTACTAGCTCTACTTTCACGTATTCATACATCAAATCATGTGATCTACAGCTGTTATTTTTGATAGTAGTTATTAATATTGAAAATAATAATAATATAAGGCCTAGTAATACGTATATTATCAATGTTTACTGCTATTTTTTTATATCATTAAGTTTCTTTTTATCAAACCCTATTATTGTATACCTATGTGGATTTGAATGCCTAGGTTCTAGGTATTCGCCGTTCATAAACAACTGTGCTGTCACGTCTCTCGCCTATAACTCAAAATATCGATAAAACGACAGATGTTGACGCATTCACACGGTTATTAATTTATTCCCGTGATAACGCGGACAGAAATGTTGCTATCATAGAAAACATTTGACCCACTTCATTGGCCTAATGGTCTAAAGCGGGGAGTTCGGTGTTCGAATCTCTGTCGGATCTACAGAAAGTGTTTTTCCCTAAATGGTTTACCACCCTCATTCTACGTGAATGTAGGTATACTACCTCCATGATGCTTCTATCCTCATCCCTACACCATTAGATAATAATAATATTTAGCACCACGTTTTACTACCCGTTCGGGTTATACCGTTTAAGTACTAATTACTCTAATGGATTAGGAATTGGGAAGGTTGAGTTAGAGGAAGTAAATCCGCATTTGCGTGGGGGGAGAGTGGAAAACCATTTAGGAAAAACCACCCTCAGTTCACCCGACCGAGATTCGAACCTCGATCTCCCCGTCCTCAGCAGTCGAGCTTAACATGACATGACAAGCGCGTTAGCCAACTACGCCACTGAGGCGGGTTACCCCATTAGAGTAATTGTCATTACATATGCGAGTAAACTAATAGTTCAAAACAAATATTTTGTTTAGTCGTGTAAATCTTACACCCTTTATGAACTTCCCAGCCTTAGGTTCGCTTGCGTTTAGATTTGCCTTTCTTCCTGTTCGTCTCGTAGTTAGGCTTATTTTATGTTCGTAACAGTAGCGTGGCTAGGAATTCACTTTGATGTTTGTTGTGGAGTGGAGGGCAAAAAATTTATAAAAGCTATTTTTTCCCCCTCTCTTGCATCTCGTTTTACTGCCCGTCCTGGATATCCGCGTATTTACTCTAACAGGGCAGGGATGAGGAATTTAGGGGAAATATATCTCGGTCATCGGAAGTCTAGTCATTTGTGGGAAGTGACGGCATAGACCGCGCGACCACTGAAGTGGACCATAATGACGTGTCTTTATTTAGTTTTTTTGTTGTTTAGTCGAAAAGGAAGAGAAAACGAGCTAATATCTAAAGGACATTTTGAATTAGTTTTTTTAATCCCCTACAACTAACCAAAGTTTTGCTATTCACCCGGGAACACTCTTTATATTAAATTATATTATTATTATTAGCACCGCGTCTTACTACCCGTTTGGGTTATACGCACTTACGCTAATGTGTAATGGTAGGGTGATTGTGAGATGAAATGGAGGACCTACTGTTTAACGTGAAATCCGAACCACGGTGGAGGCCTGGCATTCCCCACATTCACAAGATGTCTTGTCAGAGGTGAAGGAAGGGTTTGGTAATCAGATAAATCTTTTCCGCGACCGAGGATTGAACCCCGGCTGCCATCACAGAAGTCTGACACCTTACCCTTAGACCACCAGGTCACCTTAAATTATCTTAATATAGTAGGAATAATAAAGGTAAAGGTTTGAGAATAATTGGGAAACAATTAAGGAGAGAAAAAAAATCATCCCGCTAGGCTTTCAACCCCGACCCTCCCCGTCACCGGAAAACCAGACAGCTTGATATTTAGATTGAGTATCCACTGGCGTGGATTCCAGAGATATTAATTATTTATTTGAGTTAGGTATTTAACGTGCACTTTCTGAACCGACGGATATTTTTTGAGTGATGAAAATCCATAGCACAACTTCATTCAGAGGGGAAGCAAAGCAGTCGGTCTCATGGCGATTGTGGCATGCATGGAAAAAGAACCATGGAGGGTATGTGAAAATACCTATCCTGTAAAATTAATAGGTCTTTTTCGATCTCGCTCATAGAAATTAAGTGTGGAAGACAATGGGGAACCATCACACTTCGTGAGCTCCTCTAGACCATGGGATCTCTACCAGATAGTGCAGGCAGCACTAACCAGCCGAAGGGTACATGCCCAACTTTTGATGTATAGAAATCACATCAAACCAACTTTCAGGTTATCGACTCAAGAAGAAGATTGACAGAGTTCTAAAGAGTTATAGTGTTTATAGGGTAACTTTTCGTGTTTCATAGTGGTTTTACATTGGGCTGTTGGCGCAAACCGGGTCTGGTCTTTGGGGGTACTTTTGGATCCTCGGCACAATTTGGGTTCGATCAGGTACCTGAACCAGGTAGATTGACGCTAGTCGGGCGAACCCCTACAAACGGAACCTAACGAGCTCCCTCGTCCATCATTAAGAAGACGCGCTACCGATTTCGCCTATATCCGGTAGCCCATTCTGGAAGGCCCTATTTCGTACCAGAATCTTAGCGTATAGCCGTATTTTAGTAGGCTAAAAGATTCTTTCAGAACGATCATCCTACCAAAATCGAGTTTTAGGTGTTTTTTTTTAGCACCGTGCCTTACTATCCGTTCAGGTTATACGTTTATGTACTACGTACATTATTGGTTTTAGGTACTAGGGAGGTTCATACTTAAAGAAAGTGTACCCGCATTTGCGTGGAAACCAATTTTGAAAAAGCACTCTACCGAGATTCGATCGAACATTTATCTCCCCGACATCGGTGGTCTAGTCTACTGTGAGAGTAGCGCGTTAGACCGCGCGGCCACCGAAGCGCGTGTTATATGTATCGGGCAGAACAAAGCAACGGAAAGTGCATCGTCATATTGTTGGCGTGCCAAACACGGTGCGCCGAAGGGGTGAACCTTCATGCACTATAGTGTAGGTAGCGTCACACGTGACACATGGCGTATGATGTGGCATTC
>CABFVX010003273.1:29352-90080 GCA_902151425.1 Timema shepardi
CATTCCCTCCCCCCCCCCCCTTTTCAACTCCCCTTTCGATAATGTCAACCAGACAGCTCGCCACGCTCCACTGACAAACAATAGTCTCCCCTCCGCATCAAAGGCTACCTATACTGTAGTGACATTATACCTGCCGACTCTTGTGAAAGTCGACCTCTCTATAAAAGTCGACGTCACCTACCTTCGTTGACCTATGATATACTTTTCTATGGCTGCGTTTTTCAAACAATTCTCTGTCATAGTTATCTCAGGCTTCTTGAGGCAATTTCATAATATTCTTTGTTTTTCACACTATAAAATAGCATGCGTAATAAGGATTGGCAATTTTTTTTTTTCAAATTTGATTAAAGGACATTTGCCAAAGGCGTAGGCAGAACATTTGATGTTTTCCGTTTGTTTTATACATTTATTCTTGTAAGCTTTAACTATCGTTCATCATCATCATCATCAACAACTGTTTCCGGCCTGTGGCCAGATCATTTTAGTTCCTTCCATCTTCCTCAATCCCTTCACCATTCTTCTCCTCTCCCTTGCACACTTTTTGTTATCTGCTCCTCCCATATCTTTCTTGGCCTCCTTTTCCATTCTCATTACATGTCCATACCATCTCATTCTTGGGTCCTCTACTATCTCATGTACTCCCTGTACCTCCACTCTTTCCCGGCTAAATTAATTTCTAATCTTGTTTCTCTTCGTACAGTTAACATACTCCTCCCAAACTTTATATTCACGGCATCCACTTTCCTAGTCTCTAGTCCATATTTGAATGTTACATAATATTATTGTAAAAAACAAGTATGATGGCTTGAACATGTATTTTTTTCTGATGCAAGTAGTACTTCAGCCTAAACATTTTGAGAACCCCTGCTCTATGGTATTCATTTTTCTTTTTCAATATTCTGTATTTTCTTTCACTGCACAATAGTATGATTCAGAGAGGAAGATTAAAAACATACATTTTAAGTATTAAACGTTCATTTTTTTGAACCGACTGATTCTATCATCACGTGACTACCTGCTTCGGTGGCCGCTTGGTCTAAGGCGTCACTCTCGCAATATACTGGTCTGCCGATGAAGGGGAGCTTAATATTTGAATTCCGATCGGGTGTATTGAGGGTGGCTTTTCGTAAATAGTTTTCCACTCTCTCTCTCTCCGCGATAATGTGAGTACTCTTTCTTTAAATTCAACCTTCCGCATCCCAAACACATTAGCGTAATTAGTACATACATAACTTGAACAGCTAGTAAAATGCGGTGATGGAAAATAAACTAAACTGTAGTGGTATAATCTCAATATGATCTCTATGAAATCTAACCTAAAGCGCCCTACCTAATGAACCACTGCTTTAAGCTGATATCCTTTAACCCCTTCATAGAGTGACACAATTTCATATGTGTATATGGCTAAAATATTAGGCAACACTAAGTTGCGATCTTAGGTAAAAAATGTTTGTAATGTACCATATATTTATCAGGGTGTCCAGCAACCTGAAAAACAGGGAAAAGTCAGGGTATTTGTTAAAATTTCTGGAATTTTCATAATTATATTCACTAAAATAAATACAACTTTTATTTACAATAGTAAAAATAACACATTTCTTCCCGTTAATAAACACCTCAAATTTATTTTAGCACAGTTGTTCCTGTTGAACAAACTAATCTTAATTCTGAAAGTCAACAAGTGATTATAAAGTTGTCTTTTCACCTCTCTATTGTGTTTGTTGAGTCAAAGTTGAGGCATGGTTATGCGCGCGCATGAGAATTGATTACGTTATAGGAAGAAGAAACTAAAAAAGAATGTGTCTCACAATTTTAAACTTTACTAATTTAAGGAGATTTTTTTATTATCTCACTGTAATCTAGTTAAGATCGGACTATCCGACAGGCCAACGCTTTAGGTTGATATCCTTTAACACCTCAGAGTGTGACATAATTTCAGAAAGGCAATGCGTCATAAAAAAGTATTATATTAAGTTGTAATCTTAATTTTTTTTAAAAAAGTAAATAGTGACTGGAAAAGTTGGGAATTTGCTCAGGAAAAGTCAAAGAATTTTAAAATATTCTTTAGCTGGGAAAATATATTGATTCTGGAAAAGTTGGGGATTTTTAAAACCTAGTTTGTCTGGACATCCTGATAGGGCAAGCAGTGTGTTTCGCATGCCACTTTGAACAGATGGTGTCAATGGTTTTTCACTTTCGTAAAGTTTTCCAATCATTTTCCACTTCACCCTCACCGGTTGAGTACGTGAGAAGAAAGGCTCCAGTCTCTTCTTGTCTAATTAGTAATGATGGGGAAGTCGTGGTTCGAATCTCAGTTTGGTGAATTAAGGTGTTTCCCGATACCTCCATACGAATATGTAGGTACATATCCTCCAAATTATACTTTCATCCTTATCTCCTAAGTGTAAATATGCGGATTACCCCGATGGATATTATTAAGACGCAAGAATGTTGCAGGCTTGTGATTTTAAAGATATATCCAGTATTTTACTCTTCTAGTATTTTGCTGTTGTATATAATAGCGATTTGTTTTCTATCAAAATTTATCAAATAAAATTAAAACTTTTTTCATAAAGAAATTTCACTAGACCACTAATTTCACCCGTGTATCGCCGGGTACTTACAGTCCATTTGTCATAGGAAGAATCTAATCTGACGGCTAGGAAAGCTTCTAGATCTATTTTCATGTATTCGTACGTCAAGTCATTCGATCTGCAGTGGTCACTTTTATTATATCTTATCATTGCTCATAGAATAACACAATGCAGTAAAATGTTATCGATGTTGACCGAAAAAAAAAGTTTTATTAAAGTTTTTAAAAGTTTCTTACCAAAATTCTACCATACCAACATTGTATGTATATATATTTTTTGACACCGCATCTTACTACCCGTTCGGGTTATACGCCTATGGACTAATTATTATACTAATTGCTAGGCTAGGGATTAAGGTAGGTTGATTTAGAGGAGGTTTATCCTAATTTGCGTGGAGGGAGGGTGGAAAACCATTTAGGAAAAACCACCCTCAGTACACCTGACCGTGTTCGAACAACGATCTCGCCATCGGCAGTCTAGGTTGTCTATTGCGAGAGTAGCTCCTTAGACCATGGGGCCACCGAAGAAGGTATTATTATTATTATTATTATTTAGCACCGCGTCTTACTACCCGTTCGGGTTATACGCTTTAAGTACTAATTATGCTAATGGATTAGGAATTGGGAAGGTTGAATTAGAGGAAGTAAACCCGCATTTGCGTGGAGGGAGAGTGGAAAACTATTTAGGAAAAACCACCCCCAGTTCACCCGACTGAGATTCGAACCTCGATCCCCCCGTCCTCAGCAGTCGGGCTCAACATGACTAGCGCGTTAGCCAACTACGCCACCGAGGCAGGTCCGAAGAAGGTAGCTCTGTAAAGTTTTATTTTCCAATGCGTTACGTAATGCAAGTTGTTAATGTGATTTGGGGGACCTAATACATGATACTAGGAACTTATAGATACAATCTTTTTTTTACTATCTACTACGTACCTTTTATCTTTTATCAATACATTTGTTCTGCCTCGTTTATTAGATTGTCGCTATTGAACGACCAAGTTTATATTAGGTCTTCTGACAAGACACTTCACTTTGATATGTTTCTTTTTAAATTATTTTCCTCACTCGCTGATGCTAAACCACTTTTTAAAGAAGTTCTGTAAAAAGTAGACTTGCTCTTTCCATGTTCCTATCGCCAATACAGCATTAAACATTATCTTTGTATTTCAGGTTTAAATAGCTCTTACAATTTTTTCTTGATATTTCTAATTGGTAATAAAGTTAGACAGAAAACAGATTAATACTATACTATATTCATATAAAATAACCGTAGTTGACGTGGCTTGAGACGTCACTTTTGTAATATATGTAAACATTTAAAAAATGGCCTAGGCACGATACCCGATCGATTACATAGAATCATAAGTTAAAATCGGTAAAGAAAAGTTACTATACGAAACATCTTTTGAGTGATCGTCATATTTAGGCTTAAACGTGGAACCAGATTGAATAATTATGTACATACGTTACTACGCACTCATCACACGGTTATGTGACCTGATTATTTATGGTTCTTATTCTTATGAAATAAGTAATACCTTTAAATTTGGACACGATTTATTTAGATGATTGCACTTTTGGTGCTGAAGATTTGTTATTAATGATACGGTTTTTCTTAATTTACGGATTGTTTTGCTATGACATTCCGTGTTCCGTGTACTGTGTACTGTTATATTACTCTGTAGATTCATATGCACAAGCGGCTTATATGTGACCTACCCCTTGCTTCTTGTACCCCTTGTCAACAGTGTCAAAACTAACTAATTGAAAAACTCCTGGCGACCTGATGTTGTGAAGGCTGGCTTCATATTGGGTAGTGGGAGCCAGCGTATCTGAAGATTTTACTAAATACAATGGAGTTGGTCTTTTAAATAAAAAAAGTTTTATGGTGCAATATATTTAAAGTACTTCTGAAAAGCGCGTGACTCTCCATGGATGAAGTATTAAAAGGATATTTTACACAAAGTATCTTAAAGAAAAATGCACTTCATCCATAACTTTTTAATATACGAGAGGGGTGCAAAACAGTATCATTACACAGTTCACGTAGTATAAAGTTACCGCGTTACTTATATCTGGAAAGACAAGTTTCGAATGCTGCAAGTTAAAACAGAACCTCGCGTTCGCTTGGTAAACTGAATATACTCACGCATAAAAAAATAATATGGTTATTGGCGTCCCATAGAAACTTTTGTCGGATTTTTCAGCTTTGTTATATTTTATTATGATTTTTGACACACTCCCTCTTCACCTATAGTTCATTCACCACAGGAGTGGTGGTAACTGATAGCAGAATATGTAACAATGATCAAAAGAAAAACACAATACAAAACAAATTGTTTGTTGTGAAAGTTCTTACTAACAGAGGTGACAACAAATCAACATATGGTCTTGACGAATCTAACCATGAGAGTAGCTCTGGTAACTTTTTCTAATAGCTACCACCACTCCTATGAAGAATGAACAATGAACTTTATCTTAGCGCTACTAGAAGACTTAATTTTTACAGGTGTATTTTTTTTTATTGGAAGGAACTTTTACAAAATACGAAACGAACATCTTTTTTTGATGCTAAACTTTATAACATTTTGCTATGGCTACATGGTTCGACACCGTAGCATAGTCGGTAATGTGTCTGCCTACTGAGCTATGGGTCCCGAGTTAGTTTCCCGCCATGGCCGCTATTGCTGAAATGTAAGTCTCCCCTTTCACAATAATGAATTAACGTCCGGGGGGATGGATGTTGTGTCCCTTCTAGATTTAAGTTAGCTTATAAGCCGTGTGCTGATATAATATATAATCGGTCGGTTCATAAAGTGCACGTTAAATACCTCAAATAATAATAATAATAATTATCTCCGCGCGTTTCCTATCTTATCTACAATAAAGCAAGTGAACTTCCTCTGGGCTACTCTTATAATGCCTTAGAACAAGTAGTTTTTTTTCTATCACCGCGTCTTACTCCCTGTTCAGCTTATACGCAATTATGATAAATACTCTAATGGAATGGGGGATGAGAAAGGAAGTATTTTATAGGTAATATACCCGCATTTGCGTGGAAGGAGAGTGGGAAACCATTTGTGAAAAAAAAACACCCTCAGTAGACCCAACAGGGACTTGAACCTCGCCTTCCCCGTCATCAGCAGGCCAGCCTAACACGAGAGGTTAAATTAGGTTGGGTTAGTTTAATACCGTTATCATATCTTAAAACAAATTTCAGTTTGTAGCTAGTACATTAAGTTCCAGTTCATGAAATAGGCAAGAGTTAATGAATACCCTCCCACCCCCCCAATTCGTTGAATGGTTACTAGAAGAGTTCAGTTTACAAAAATAGACAGAAAGTGGATCATTTCGAAAAATAGTCAATTTCACTATTGGGGGTTAACATATACAAAGTGTTTATCCATTTTGAAGTGATTTTACGCATGTTCAAGTTGCCTTGAACTTATTTACAATTATTATTGTTTGTAGAACTAATACGTTTGTAAAGTATATTTTGTTTCGCTCTCAAATCACCTAAAACATTTGAGTTGTTAACTCTTCGAATCTATTGTATTGGAGTTTCGAACTATATTCACTCCTATTTGCTTTAAGGTTTCTAGGAGAAATTAAATTTATATAGTAATTATCGACTCTCTACCGAGCTTTTAGATTTACTTTCAAGCTTCCATGCTTCAAGTGATGCATTTTATATCTTTCACTTTTATCAGATCTTGTCTATTTTGAAATCTGTAGGACAGATAATTCACTTTTGATTATTTTTTCCTGTCTCATTGAGGTTTCAAGATAGTTAAGATCTTTGTGAAGAAACACTCAAATGTAGAAATTAGAATTCTGTTTGGTAAGCAAGTGTGTTTGGAACCTATAACTAATAGAATGGATTGTATCAGCTAGTTTGTCCTTACATACAGTCATATTCCCTATTCTTGGGCGAAGCAGCGAACGTAATTTGCGTTAAACGACGAAAACTTCGCGAACGTGAAATTCTCTCTTTAGCCCCACATTGACTTGGCAACCATGTAACTCTACCCGAACACACAGGCCCCCCGAACATTCAGATTTAGTTTCTTGCTACGATTACAACCACTTTATTGGACGATTTATACAATCGGATCGGATCGGATCGTCTTTTGAATTATCGTATGGCAATTCACAAAATTATTAGATCTATAGTAGGTAATGCGTATAACCCGAACGGGTAGTAAGACGCGGTGCTAATAATAATAATAATAATAATAATAATAATAATAATAATAATATAGTAGGTAACATTATAGAAAACAAATTTAATTGACGATAAACATCGATAACATTTTGCTATATTTTTAACTTTTTTTTAATCGGTATTAATGCTCTCATTAAACACGACAGCCTCAGATAACGTGACTGACTTATGGAAGTAAGTTTAGTAACTGTCAGATACAGTTCTTACCACCAAACTTTTACAGTAATTTCATGCATAAGCCAAGATCTGTGTGTCATAATCTATTTATTTTGAGAAACTGTGTGTCAATCCTGACAACTGTTGGTCACTTTACGATGTACGTGTTATTAAAAAAAAATATCCCTAAACGTTTCGTCCTATGTCGGTCTCACTATATGTAGCGCCCCAATAACTGGTGTTTTCACAGGTAATAGGCACCACATGGTAGTCGCACAGTTGTGTTATCGCAGCTAAACACACGTCCGATAAGATAGTGTTACAGAAAGTAGAGGGGTCAAGCTGTTACAAGGTTATAGTTTGTTTTTCCTTTCGAAATTAACTTAAAGTCGTTCTTCAGCTTCGTTGCGTGTAGGGCTCATATAGTCTGGTTAAGGTTTCTATGCAGGATTACTAATTTTGCTACTCAACTTTATAAACTGTTGAACGTACTTTGTTCTAATAAAATCCACACCACCTTGAAAACAATGCCTTATGTGCCGCAAATAAGATGGCCGCGCAACAATAATATGACCAGACACTAGTTATTTCATTTATTTATTTGAGGTAAGCCTATTTAAAAGGCACTTTCTGAACCGACTCCTTATTATCAACGCACGAGAATTACGAGCTAGAGCGAAAAGACCTACCAATTTTGATGGGAAAGCTATTTTCATATACGCTCCAGGATTCTCCTACCGAAGGAAGATGTGCTACGGATTTTTATCGCTAAAAAAAATCCATCGACCCCAGCTGGGTTTAAACCCACGAACATCGGATTCTGAGGCGAGCATTTTTGCCAAAGACCACCGAGGCCGACTAGAAGCTAGTTAAATTGTCCCATTAGGCATTCATGCTGTGTGTAAGTCTTGAGTTGCTGTTGTCACTGGGAAAATAGAGTAACTACACATTATGCCGATGTCACTGGGATGATAGAGTAACTACACATTATGCCGATGTCACTGGGATGATAGAGTAAGCTACACATTATGCCGATGTCACTGGGATGATAGAGTAAGTTACACATTATTCCGATGTCACTGGGATGATAGAGTAACTACACATTATTCCGATGTCACTGGGATGATAGAGTAACTACACATTATGCCGATGTCACTGGGATGTTAGAGTAAGCTACACATTATGCCGATGTCACTGGGATGATAGGGTAAGCTACACATTATGCCGATGTCACTGTGATGATAGAGTAAGCTACACATTATGCCGATGTCACTGGGATGATAGAGTAAGCTACACATCAATCATTAGCGTAATTAGTACTTAGGCGTATGACCTGAACAGGTATTAAGACATAGTGCTAAAATGAAATATTATATTAACAGTAGTAATAAATGCTCATCACCGGTTAATACACACATGTTCTGACACATGAAAGTAGATATTATACAGAAGGCTAGTAAC
Organism: Timema shepardi; assembly: GCA_902151425.1. Lineage (NCBI taxonomy): Eukaryota > Metazoa > Arthropoda > Insecta > Phasmatodea > Timematidae > Timema > Timema shepardi. The sequence goes on from CABFVX010003273.1 coordinate 37,788, forward strand.
AACAGAAAAAAGAAGATTCAAACATCTTGAGGCAGCTTTCATTGCTCTCCGCGTTCCACTTACATTCTCCGGCCAGGATTCGAACCCGACTGCCCGATGACCTACATAGGGAGTATGTATGTTTTAATGCCGTTGACATGGTTTAACATGTATCTCGTCTATAGTTGATCTATAGCCTTGGAAGTTAATGGTACCGGAAACGGAAGTAGAAGTGAATGCTAATGATTGAACAACTATATCCTTTGCAAGTACACGACATTATTTAGCTTTGGACCGCCTTTGTCGCCTAGTGGTCAGATTTTCTGGCTAAGGAGCCAGAGGTCCCGGGTTCGCTCCTCAAATTTCCCAGATTTTTTTGTGAAGTGATGGGTCTAAAACGAGGTAAACTCACCCTCGCAAGGACAATTAAGGAGCTTCTCAACTGGAAAATTAGTGGCTTCGGTCTAGAAAACTGAGGTTAATGGGCTTAGGGTTCGTTTTGCCGATCACATGACATCCTCTATTCGCAAATGTTGGCACACTCTTCACCAACATGAAGCGGCCGCTTGGTCGATATAGCTCGCTTGCGGGCTAACGGGGTTTTATCCAAAATGAAATTGAAGTACAATTGCTAACAGTTTGAAAAAAAGCAAAATTCAGGATTTTTTTTCAAGGAAAAGAATAACCAGGGAAGGGTGACCTGGCGGTCTAGAGGTAAGGTGCCAGACTTCTGTGCTCGGGGTCCGGGGTTCAATCCTCGGTCCCGGCACATATTTATCTGATTGCCAAACCTATCCTTCACCTCTGACAAGACGTGTATTAATCACAACTTGGGAATGTGTGGAATGCCAGGCCTCCACCGTGGTTCGGATCCCATGTTAAACTGTAGGTCCTCCGTTTCAACTCACAATCACCCTACCATTACACATTAGCGTAAGTGCGTACAACCCGAATGGTTAGTAATACGCGGTTATAATAATAATAATAATAACCAGGGAAAGGCCTATAACTAAGCTCAGTTGATAGCGTGACTGCCCATTAAGCTAAGAGTCCCGGGTTTGATTTCTGGCATGGCTGAAAACTTCATTGTTGGTGAAATGTAAGTTCCCCCTTCCACAGTGATAAATCAACGGCCGGGGACTGGATTTTGAGTCTGTAGATTTAAGCTCGTTACAGGTCCTGTACTGATATAATCAGTAGGTTCATAATTTACACTTTAAATAACGCAAATGAAAATCTGGAATTTTTCAAGTCTTTATATTAATTTTCAGTATAGATTTTCAATAACTATTAAACATTTTTATCGAGGTTTCTTGAAAGCTAGAATTTTTAAAAATTAATTTTAAACTACAGACATGCCGACATTAACCGTCCGTTTCACCGCCAACCGAATATTTTAATATTTTAATATTTTATTTGATACAGTTGGATCTTTTTTTTTAAAATAAAATAAAGTTGATTGACTACCCATATTAATTGTTTGAAATAGTGTTACCTATATTAAATAATGATGGAAAAAGCATACGCTTACACAATTAATTGTACAGTCCAAGACCAGTTAAAATGTATTTTTTTTGTTGGTCAGTATTGATGCGTTATAAGTGTTATTTTATTTTTATTCATAATATATATCATTAGTGACACATACAGTTCACATGTATAGACGTATAAATACGTGAAAGTAGATTTAGTAACTTTTATAGCGGCCTTCCTTTGGAAATTGGACTGTACATGACTATCGAAGCTTGGGAGATTGAAACGTTCTCTAGTACGGATACAGCCTTAGCAGAAAGATTCGTAAATTTTGAAAAATGACACAGCTGCTCACGGGACCTAATATCAGGTTGCGCCACGTTTCAACTAATTTATGCCCAAGTTGTTTCGTTGAATTATAAAAAATCGCACTAAGGTGGGGGACGCAAGTCTCAGTGTTTGTTTTTGTTTGACCAAAATAAATCAAATATCGTTCCAGTAGAAACATATAGTCCAAGTGTAAGTTTCTTTACCTGGTAATATCAACAGTTCTTGAATATTTGTCATGAGCATGTTAGCTTTGATGAGAAACTTTTAAATGAAGAGAAAAGTTGTCATTAAATTTCAGGACACCCTTGACAGATATTCAACAACTGTTAATATCACCACGCGAAGAAAATTAAACACTTAATCTTCCACTGGAGCTATATTTGATTTATTTTGTCCAAAATATATTTAGCTATAAAAACTGCAAAAACGCTGCCCTTAACTCGCGTTACTTGCATTCTCAACGAAATGTTTAAGTTTGAAGATGATCCGCAAGTTTCATTGCCAACGATGGCTTATTATGAGAATTGAGGACTATATGCATTGGAACCTTATATATATATATATAAAGACTTCACATTGTACACAGATTTTCCAGTAATTTCTTTAAATATCCTTGTTATTGTTGGATTCAATACTGTGTTATCCCTTTAGGAGATTTGTTCTATGAAACGTCCATCCCGCTTGGTGGTCCCTTTTACCGTGGGCTCTAGGACATTGCATCATTTTCCTTGCATATACATAAGTAACACTTATTTTAAACAAGTTGAAATCTGTTACGATTTGTCGGATATCTTGTTGTATCCTGACATCCCAACATTTTGCCACTCTAAAGGTTCAGTACCTTTCCCCGCACCCCCCNTCTCAGTTCAATGCTATCATAATCATGTTGGCTCATACACCTAACACATAAAAATAATATTCATAATTTAAATAGTTTAATAACCTATGAATGTGTTAATATTTATAATTTTAAGTTATCTTTACAAGAAAAAGCAACTTGGTAAAGTGCGAAGAAAATTTATGAGGGAATTTTTCGAGTAGTTAAACTCAGCGTCAAAACATCCCCGATACTGTATTAATAAATAATTAACTATAAACATCCTTTCTTTAACTCACACATGTGAATTTTATGTTGCAAAATTTATGAAATTCAAAAGTTAATTATTTTTAAAACATGCATTTTACTATGATTTATTAAAATATACAATAATTATTATTCCTACATCCCAAAATTTGGGATCCAAACGAGATAAACTGTTGCCTGTAGTTTCACACTTTTGGGTGGACACTATATTTCTTGATGTTATTGGGCACATATGTCACATATAAATACATCACAAATTAATATATCTGATTTTCTTAGCATATGTTCAAGAAAGATGCTTTGGCGCAACCACTGTTTCTCGAACTACGTGAGACATTATGGGCCAGACAAAAGCTAACCGAATGTTATTGTATGGTGTGTAATTGTTTATTTTGTTTTTAAACCAGGCAACAGTGATTATGCGTGCTCATATGGAATTTATCGTCACTAAAGGTAGTATTAATGTAGAACACATCATCATACAAGCATAATCACTATTTCCCCGTTAAAAAGTTTACATACCACACACTGACATTCGGTTACCCTTTTTTGGCTCATTCTGTATGTTCAAATTTATCATTTTTGTTTTATTACTTCCCTCTAATCCAAGTTCTCTCATAGCGCATTTGCGGATACACAACCCCATTCATAATGTATTTATGTATTGCATGGAGGTTATTTGGTAAGTGTTTTATTTATTTTTTTGGAAAAGGCTGCAATGTGTGTCCATAAAACTCAAGTGGCATCCAACTTATATGAGATCTCGGTCGAGCCAAACACGTCCACCCTCGTGCGTTTTTTTTTCAAATGGCTGATAAGGTGTTGCATTTTTTAGGAGTTCGGACAACGATGTGTGGCATCATTCTTTAATGATGTTGTGTACCTCGTATAGAAAATACTCATGAAATGTTTAGTGATGTGACCGAAGTCAATCTTGCTGAATGACTTCTTGGCGACTCAGTAAAAAATGTATTATTTCAGCTTACATCATTATACCACTGTTTAACGACCTTATACCTCATCCTTACCTTGAATAATTTTTTAGGGAATATAAAAAAATTAAACGTGAAATAGTAGACATTGACAAAATCTCATTATATTTAGCTTTCACCTCTCGACATTGTCACAATCGGCTGTCACAAGGGGTCGTTCATAAACCACGTAACGCTTTGAGGGGAGTGGGGAGGAGCTATAATGTATACATGCTGTTACAGGGGGGGAGGGGGTACATCAAAGTGTTATGTAACACATATCTTATAATATGTACTCAAACCCGCCTCGGTGGCATAGTTGGCTAACGCGCTAGTCGTGTTGAACTCGACTGCTGAGGACAGGGAGATCGAGGTTCGAATCTCGGTTGGGTGAACTGGGGGAAGGGGGTTCCTAAATGATTTTCCCATTCTCCTTCCACGCAAATGCGGGTTCACTTCCTATAATTCAACCTTCCCAATCCCTAATCCATTAGCGTAATTAGTACTTAAAAGCGTATAACCCGAACGGGTAGTAAGACGTGGTGCTAAATATTATATTATATTATATGTACTCAAATTTTAATGTTAAGAAATAATAGTACTGTTCATGTTTTCACCTTTGATAAACATATTTAAAGATAACTTCCAAAATATCTGTGGAGTTGAAAATGAAAGTTTAGAACCTACTTTTTGTTTATCAATATTTCGAATGCGCTTCTAGGTGGCATTTTCTGCCCGAGACTAAGAACGTAAAGCACATTCGAAAACACGTATTTTCATGTGCATGGGTGACATGTTTATACTCACGGCACTTGTTAAGATTTGTCCAATCTACCCCCCTTAGGTGCTTTTAGTCTGATAACAGCTGTCAGTCAAAGCGGCCTTAATTTATAAATATAGTTGAGTTTGAGTATAATTTAGATTCATACTGCACATTCTTTTAAATAGGCCGTGAATAATCGCTTGTGTTGTATAAAAACAAAAATAATTTCTTCAAAAAGAGGAGACTTGTTCATTGTTTGCGTATAAAAAGCGATATTCAGAAAAAAAAATAGTGGAAGAGTCTCAAAAGAGGTATTGAAATGGAAAGAAGCAAAAGTACAGAATTGATCTCAAGGCAAGTTTGAGGAGTCCATCAATAGTGTTATTTCTTCATACTAGCAGCATTGTCTAAATTGTCATTCTCTCATTAGACTGGACGGCCGATGTTTGGGAGGTGGAATTCGATCAACAGTCAGGTCTACTGAGGGTTGCTTTTCCTAAATGGTTTCCCTCGCTCCTTCCATGCAAATGCTGGTAGGTTTTCTTTAAAATTCTACCTTTTTAGTATACATTATGCAGGGTTATATAGTCAAATTGTAGTTATTCTAGTTATTTTTTATTATATTTATCTAATGGTGTAGAAATGAGTAAGGTAGAATTCTAGAGTTTTCTTACCCTCATCAACGTGGAGAGAGAGAGAGAGAGAGAGAGAGAGAGAGAGAGAGAGAGAGAGAGAGTGTATAAAACCATTTAGTAAAAGCCACTCTGAGTACACCTGACTGGTATTTGAACCCCGATCTCCACTTCATTGGCCATCTAGTCTTTTTAGAGAGTGAATCCAGGATCCAGGATCGATATTGGTATTGGTATTGTAGGTATTGATAGGTTAACTAAAGTAAAATTGTAGGCTAATCCAATAATAATTTAGAAAAGTTGTGTAGAATTCTTTAAAATAGCTTTCTATATGATGGTAATATGACTATAAAAAGTGCACAATATTAAGAAATATGTCTCCCCCCAGCGTCGAGCATCTGATGTGGGCACCTTACACCATCATGTAGCGCTAATATAGAAAAGGGCTCTTACTCAGATTGCAAACCTGACATCCAAAACATAAATATAGCAGAGGTTTTTCCTCACGAACCTGAGGAATTTGAGCTCGACGCCTTTGTCTGTACTTGTCTATCTTATCTGTTTGTATGTGTAGCTATCCATAAATAATAATAATACTCCCTGAAATCATTTATATTCAGCACTAAAATGGATTTTAAGAAGTATTAAATCTGAATCCCTCATTTAGTTTCACAAAACTTTCCTATGAAATAATAATGTTCATTCTTGGTGAAAAAAGTTACATAACACAGTCTGTGGGAGGGATCGAGGGGCTAGTCTAAATGTATACATGGTGTTAATGGAGGGGGGCTAAAAAGGTAAGAAAAAAAAGCGTTACGTGGTTTATGGACGACCCCTAAGTAAAAGATGCAGAAACACACAGCATGGCGAGTAATTGAAAGGGGGTGGATCAAATTACAAAGGGTGATAACCACATTTAATTTTTTACAGAAAGTCATAGGTGCAAATTAATATATTTAAAGAATGTCATGTGAAGAACATAAGGTCCTACGAAAACCACTTGTAGCTCGTGGAACAAATCAGCCATACGTCCCTTATTTGCCATAGAATCAAATGGCAAGTAGGGAGTAAAAGTAACAGGGAAAATAAGTGACTAGTTTTTTTAACTGTCAGTAAATACTCTTCAACCGGTGGATCAGCGGAAGGCATCTTCTTTCAATGCTGCCTTTCATGATCCAAACAACGACTTTCTATAGGTGGACACTGACAATCCCATCTCACTGCCGACTAAATGGGAAATTAGATTACATGATTACTCTTGAACCAGAAAACTTATCGTCGAGCTTATTTGTAATAAGAGTGGTGGTAACTAACAGCTAGCAGAAGATGTAGATACTAACTGTTAAAAGAAAAATATAGTTACAAATAAATTGTTTTTTGTGAAAGTTTTGACTGCAAAAAAGTTTAAACAAATAATATATGGTCTCGTGGATCATATTGTTTGGCGAATGGATACATGAGAGTAGTTGTAGTAACTAGTTAGAGCTAGATACCACCACTTCTATGGCGAGTGGACTATAGTCTGCACTCTCAACTTGACAACCGTGAAGTCAAGATCATTTTAACGTTTTCAAATTATAACATAATTACTTTTTAACTTTGTAGTATTTTTAAAAATATGGTAAAACAGTTTCACTTGCCACATATGTACTATTTTGTTAAGTAAAATACAGAAACCTCACCACGATGCGATGTACGGTTCGAGCTGTATTACTCAAAGTCCAATTTTCATAGGAAGGGCCGTATATAACAGCTATAAATGATACTTTAGCTACTTTAACGTATTCATACGGCAGGTCATGAGATTTGCAGCTGTCACTTTTTACTTTCTCTCGACATCTCGGAAAGAAAGTATTGTGATTCTCAAAATATTCGAACTGGAGATTTTGATAAATGTCGGGGTTTCATGACCCTCTGAAACAAAAAAAAAAATATTTCTATAAAACCGATAGTTTCTGAGCTATAATCATATATATATATATATATATATATATACTTTTTGATTTAGGTATTTGGAAATGAATTTGATTCTTATGCTCTTTTATGGACAAATATATTTATCTTTCTCAATCTTTTTATAACAGTGTTCCTAGTTTTTAATGCCATAGAGTAAGTAAGTAACAGTGTATTAATTATTTCATTTATGATCTTTAGTTTAATTTTTCTACAACTATTTATAGAGCTATTATTTAGTTTCACAAATCTTACGAGTTTTTAGTAAATTCATATTTTAAGATAAAAGCGAGAGAAAGTTTGTGCGGTGCGCCGTACCATTACATTTTTTTAGATGCTATCACTACATTATTATTATTATTATTATTATTATTATTATTATTATTATTATTATTAGCACCGCGTCTTACTACCCGTTCGGGTTATACGCACTTACGCTAATGTGTAATGGTAGGGTGATTGTGAGATGAAATGGAGGACCTACAGTTTAACGTGGAATCCGAACCACGGTGGAGGCCTGGCATTCCCCACATTCACAAGATGTCTTGTCAGAGGTGAAGGAAGGGTTTGGTAATCAGATAAATCTGTGCCGGGACCGAGGATTGAACCCCGGCCGCCAGCATAGAAGTCCGACACCTTACCCCTAGACCACCAGGTCTTCCTGCTATCACTACAACTTACTAAAATCATTGTAAAACTATCAGGCCTAAATTTTAGGTATATTTCATAACATTTTTATTTTATATATTAACTTTGTATACATACACTCGAACCTGTCGTCACGTGATTTAAGGCACCGAACTTGCAATATACTGGATCACCGTGTCTGCCTGGATGTTGTGTCTGTTATAGATTTAAGTTAGTTTAAAAGTCGTGCGCCCCGATATAATCAGTCGGTTTTAAATGTGTGCGTTAAATACATGAAAATCAAAATGAATAATTTTTTCTCCCCAATCCACGCGAATGTGGGCGCATTTCCTTCAAGTTAATCCTTTCATTCTCTGGCACTAAAAATAATGAGTAGCCAAATTAATAATACCAATAAAGAATACTTATTTTAATCAGTTTAAAACGTATTGGTTTTGAATTTCCCCAGAAAGTTTCATGTCGGATTAATATTTTGACGTGCACTGTCCATGAGCTTACGTTCATTAATATACATTTTGGTTTTCAACGGGACCTGATGTTTCCCCTCCACTGAATTTTTAATTCCCTTTCAACGCACATGGGCTTTGATTAGAAATCTGTCGGTGATTGTAACATGACAAGCGGTAAAATTAAAAGTTTTCTATATTGCTATTTTTTTTAAAGTGTCTTTTTTTTAATACCTAATTCAATGGTTATATTACCTATTAGTTAAAACATACTAATTTTTTACTAGAGCGTTTCTTTATCTCTCTCTTTAGTGGACACTTAACACTTTAACAGTCGGTGCTATTATAACCTAAAACCTCATGACTGTTTAGAGCTCTAAACACTTCTGAATTTGTTCCGCCACAAATAGCTTAGAAATGAGGTTTTATCAGTTTTACCAAAACTAAGATGATTAATTTAAAAAAATCAAGCATATAAATGATATAATAAACACCTAGTTTATTCGACGTATTTATTTACTATTTAATTTTTTATTTTATTTAAAATATGTTCTGACGTTAAAATTATCAATCTACTTTGTGTACGTACAATCGAGATAATAATCAGTGTTGACACTGAGCTAGAATATAATTATTATCCTCCATGTTAAGCTTTACCCCCGTGGTCTAATATCGTAGTTGGATTTTTGAACAAACAATTGAAGGGAATATTTTTTCTGGGAAAAAGTAGACGGGGTCGATTAAAACTTGTGTAAACATGCAAGGACCTCTGTACGGCTTTGGTGACCAAAGCAGAGCGACTACATTTTTTTGTATATACCTTTGTATTGACTTATCCAAAATTTAGTAAAAAGAAATTGGGCGGAAGTTAAGCAGAACTAAAACTACATTAAACTAGAACGTTGACCATCCAGCTGCCTACTTTTTGATAGTACCTCGTTGTACAATCCTGAGCTAATTATGGCAGTCACAAAACAATCATAGTAATTAATAAATTAAAATAAATTAAATATTTGAGACAAATATTACCTTGTCCAAAAACTGAGTGCACAAATAAACGCAGTCCAATAGCAACTTAATTCTTACCTAAGCACGATTATAAAATAAGATAAACTAATTACATTGTTACAGAAATAGGCTGAAAAAAACCACTTTGCAGTTCACAAAAGAGCACAAATAAATGCCATACTCTGTTACAAAAACATATTTAACAATAAGCATCACGGTTCATCGAGCCTACATCTCCAGAATTTGTTTATTTTAATTTTTATGTCGCTGGTCGAAAAGTGATATTAATTATCCTTCGATTTTTAGTTTTGTTATCGCAACGCTAATGGACCCCCTGTTAGATGATATTTAGTTTATGGATTCGTCTATTTTTATATTTTTTCGTTTGCCTATACAACATTTCTATCATATCGATAAGTTTTTTTATACTAGCCACTCCCTGCTTGCCTATTTTAAAATTTCAAATTTTCCAGCGTTTGTGATTATTGTGGGGTGGTCCTTTGAAAAAAAAATGGGTAAATTTAAATTTTCTTTCTATTTTGAAATAATAAGGATTATGAGATTATCTTATATGGCTTACTAGCATTTGCATTTATTATTTTTGAAACTAAACATTAATTATAAATCCTCTTTATTCCCTATCCCTTGAAAATTTAAAAAAATCTGGCCTTATTCCTTGTCTACGTCATAAAGGGAACCTCTGTGCAAAATTTCAGCTTTCTAGGTCCAAGGGTTTGGGCTGGGCGTTGATCTAATAAGAAATAAGGCAACTTTAAGGTGAAAATATAAATACTCTTTATTCCCTATCCCGTGGGAATTTCGGAAAATCCGGCCTTGTTCCTTGTCTATATCATAAAGGGAATCTCTGTGCGAAATTTCAGTTTTCTAAGTCCAAGGGTTTGGGCTGGGAGTTGATGAGTCAGTCAGTGAGCCAGGGCTTTTCTTTTTATATATATATGCTTGCCAAATTCAATTTTAAACCACACCGAAAAATAGTGTTCTATATTAGTAGTATCAATTTCGAGCTATAATATTTCCTGGTATTTAATTTTGAAATTCGATATGTAACCAAAATTTATAATGACTGTTTGTGATGAATGTTTTTATATACTATAATCGGTTTAAAAGTGGGAAAATCAGATCATTTTTATTCGCATATAAATACTGTTCATTTTACACTAAGATAATTTGGTTTTGTCTAATTTTGTATTACACAATTTCGTTATTTAGAGTTTTTTTTAACCTAACTCCACTCTTTAATTTTACTAATGCGTGTGAATTTATTAAAAATATAAATTAGAAATGTGAATTTAATAAAATATCTTGTTTTGACTCTACCGATTATTTATCATTGATACTATAAATTAGAGTGTCGGACTTCTGTGCTTGGGGTCCGGGGTTCATTCCTCGGTCCCGGCACAGATTTATCTGATTACCAAAACCTTCCTTCACCTCTGACAAGACGTGTATTAATTACAACTTGTGAATGTATGGAGTGCCAGGCCTCCACCGTGGTTCGAATTCCACGTTAAACTGTAGGTCCTCCATTTCATCTCACAATCACCCTAGCATTACACATTAGGGTAAGTGCGTATAACCCGAACGGGTAGTAAGACGCGGCGCTAATAATAATAATAATAATAATAATAATATAAATTAGAAATGTATATTTAATGAAATTTGTTGTTTAAACTTTATCGATTGTATATATTATTATTATTATTATTATTATTATTATTATTATTATTATTATTATTATTAGCACCGGGTCTTACTACCCGTTCGGGTTATACGCACTTACGCTAATGTGTAATGGTAGGGTGATTGTGAGATGAAATGGAGGACCTACAGTTTAACATGGAATCCGAACCACGGTGGAGGCCTGGCATTCCTCACATTCACAAGATGTCTTGTCAGAGGTGAAGGAAGGGTTTGATAATCAGATAAATCTGTGCTGGGACCGAGTATTTAACCCCGGCCGCCAGCATTGAAGTCTGACACCTTACCCCTAGACCGCCAGGTCACCTGATTGTATATACAACATTGACTAGCAGAACATAATATGCCAGGCCGAGGCATAAGTTCAGATAATATATTAACATTGCATTCCTGTGTTACATCATTCACAGCCCGCCAGCGGAAAGATTATCCAATACTAATGTAATATTGTCCAGGGGACGCCCGAATCTACCGATCGTACCGCCTTTCAGTGGATGCTCTTTCCATGTCCCGATGAGATGAGGGGATGGTGTTAGGGAGTGTGAAGGTGTAGAACCAGTGGAAACATTTAACAAAACTTAATCCTAATTATAACTAACCAAATTCTGGCGACCCTTGGGGTAGTTACCCTGTCAGGAAATATACCCAAGTTACCAACCAGGAATCGAACCCGGAAACCGTAGTCCCGTATTCAGGTGCATTGACCACTACACCCCGGGGCCGGATAGAGGGTCAGATAATCCCAACAAATGACACACCCAGGCAAAGTATACTCCACCTTTATTAGCTGGTCGATGTTGATGGAATGGTCTGAACCTACTTGATATTTTTTCCAAGATACCTCATACCCCCACCTAAAGTCTGTTCAGCGTAGTAATTGTTTTCTGAAAGGCCTTTTCCCCTACCAGAAATATATTATATAGTAGGATATAGGTAGGAAAAAAGACCTTTCAGAGAGTAATTCCTACCCTGAATGGAATATATGCTAAATTCCCTCCCAAAATTTTGATAGACTCAAAAAAATCTTAGTTATAATTATTGTCGAATGACCTTAATCTATTGAAACTTATTATTTAAGTGAGCGCGCAGCTAGCAAGTCCCTGAACCGAGTTCTAGAGACGAGTCTCGTCAACTTACTCACGTACACAATAAGGGAGAGGGGAGATGCGTTATCGTTCTAACACAGGGCGCTCGCAGATTGGCTGGGTGACGGGCGGCCAGGGGCGTCAATTACTTAGAAGGTGCAAGGAAAAGCCAGGACTAGGAACCAAGATAGGAAACTTTTTCAAAGAGGAAAGCCTTCGAGTTTTAGAGTAAGGTGAGATAAAAAAAAAGATTTGTCGATTTTTCATACGCATACCCGCTCCGTCTCCCAAACCCCAGATGGTAAAAGGGTCCACCGATGGTGTAAACAAACACTAAACACGTTTGTAACAATTGCATTTTTAGAGTATCCAAAAATTCAGCTTGGTGCATTGATTATTTTCCAAAAGCAATTAAATAAGCCAGTTAATTTTCAATTTCATTCATTTGTTTTTATATAAAAAAGTGAAAACCTCGTTTGATCCGAACGGGTCTTTAGTTTAACACACTGTAATTTAAAAAAAGTTTCTCTTTTAAGTTTTCCATGTCCCATCTTGACATTAATGATTTTTTTAAACTATTTTGTTTAAAATATTTATTTAAAGAGTGTTTATTGCAATTTACATAATTTTATGTTTGTATATTTGAGGAACGTTTACGTATGTTTAGTTTACTAAAAACCTATTTTTGAACATTTTCTTCCAAGCTATATTACACAATATGAGAACGTTTTGGCGTTTGTGTTGTGTTGTGAGTTTAAAGTGATTAACAGTTATTTTTTGATAAGGAAACCGAAACTGTTTGATCAAACGCTTCTATGCCTTTTTCTGTGTCACATATTTTAGAGATCCCTATTTATACCTATGTCTGGCATGTCTTTGCCATATATTTTATATATCCTTATATATGTCTATGTCTGGCATATGTCTGTGTCATATATTTTATACACCCCTATCTATGTCTATGCTTGGAATGTCTGTGCCATATATTAGTATATTTCCTTATTTATGTTTATGTCTGGCATATATCTGTGCCATATATTTTATGTATTCTTATATCTTATACATCCTTATATAATTCATCGCCAAACAAATTAAATAATGACGAATTTTATGGTAATTTCCTCTTTCGGGCAGGGTAGTCTACCATCAGACAAAACCACGAGTCAGGAACTCCCGGGATCAAGTCGGAGTCTAAAAAACACACACACACAAAAAGCAGGGAGGGTCACGTGGTGTTGTGTAGTTTAATGGGGTAAAGGGGGGGGGGAGAGTGTTGGGGCGCCGGATATGTGTGTAGCCGAGGGTTGAGGAAAGAGTGGGGTTCGGGAGAGGGGATACACCACCCTCGTGAAGAGATAATCGATAATCCCCATGCAGGCTGGCGAGCGGTGCGCACTCACACAGTACTGAGAGGGGGGTGGTGTGTTGCTCCTCTCGGTCCCAGCATCTCTTCTACCCCCTCCCCACCTTTATGACTCTTGAGGGGAGAAGTGTAGGGGGAATAAATCTGTACACCGCCCCATTTCTTCTCCCCTCCCCTGGCCAACAGATCGGCTTTTTGTTTGGATATGGAGGGAAGGGGTGAATTGACTTGTAGGGGCTACTCTCTGTCTTCTGAGAGAAACATTCTCATTATTTAATGAGCGAAGGGCGATTAGAAACATTCGATTTATTTAATGGTTGAAGGGCGATTAGAAACATTCTATTTATTTAATGGTTGAAGGGCGATTAGAAACATTCTATTTATTTAATGGCTGAAGGGCGATTAGAAACATTCTAATTATTTAATGGGTGAAGGGCGATTAGAAACATTCTAATTATTTAATGGGTGAAAGACGTTTAGAAACATTCTAATTATTTAATGGGTGAAGGGCGGTTAGAAAAATTCTAATTATTTAATGGGTGAAAGACGTTTAGAAACATTCTAATTATTTAAGGGGTGAAGGGTGACGAGAAACATTGTCATTATTTAATGGGTGAAGGACTTTTAGAAACATTCTAATTACTTAATGGATGAAGGGCGATTAGAAAAATTCTAGATATATAAGGGGTGAAGGGTGATGAGAAACATTGCCATTATTTGAGGGGTAAGGGGGCTGAGAAAGTCCAATTTACAGAGGAGGGGTCTTTAATTTGCCTACTAGAGAAGTTGTTAGATCTACTTTATAGAGGTCTGCGAATCAAAGCCGAAGCCACAAGATAAGGTTTTTTATTGCCATTCAACACTAGTTTTAGTTTTTTTTAATTATTCATGTGTGCTTCTAACAAATGAGAAAGGTTGAGCGAAAATAAACTAACAAAACTTAATATATTATTTTATGCTGATAAATTTGAATTTATCTATTTTTTACGTCATATATATGAAATTTAATCTCTGATGTGTTAAAATACGATTTAGCAGTTGTTATAGAAACGATTGTTTGGTGATAAATGACATATTTATTAAGATATTTAAAATTTCCTAATTTATCCAAGTTTTCTTCTACCTACGAACGTTGAAACAAGCTTTTGTTGCCGAATGGTCTAAGTCGTCACTCTAATATTGACGAGTGTAAGATCTGGGTATGAATCCCGGTTGTGTTTAATGAGGGTGAGTGTTCTTAGATGGTTTTCCACTCTACTTCCACACAAATGTTGAGGTTACTTCTAAAATGCTTCCTTCCTCATCTCTCTACCCCATTATAGTAATTATTATGGGTGCGGTTAACCTGAACAGGTAGTAATACACGCTGATAAAAATAATTACAAAAATTCTATCTTTGAAATATTTTGAATTTGCGAAGGTTAATCTGGGTGTCACTCCTGTCTAAGCGAAGAAGATTAGACTTTAATTTCAACATTTAAGAAACCTCGGACGTCCTTACAATTTAACATATTCATACGTCAGGTCATGTTATCGGCATCTCGTAACTTTAGATAGATATTGACACCAACAAAATAGCAAAATGTTATTAAATTTGTCTTTAAAATTATATTTGTATTTTGTAGAAGGTCCTTAATATGAACATTGGGTTGTAAGAATCCTTGATCAACCCGTCCCCTGGGGGACATTCCTCTTTGTATTGTATTTATTGTATCGTATATTGGGATCGTGGAATGCCAAATTAAAACTTTTTTATTTTTAAGATTGTACCCTAAAATTGCCACTTGTTCAGTTTTTAAATTCAACTCCTTCGAGGAAAGGGGTATTGTAGAGAGTTTATTATCTGCCAGGAGCTTAGCACCTGTATGAAATAAAAACCGCTAATCCACCCGAGTAGAACGATCTAGTTGGGTTAAATATGTAGTACCGAAGTTTTTTTTTGTTTTGTTAAAAAAAAAGTGTTTTACCTACCCAGGCTGGCCGAGAAAAGGTTTTACTTGTATTATAAGTAATAACAATTATTGTTTTAAAGTATTTTTGCAATTTCTATCACTAATTTAAGTATAATAAATTAACAACAAAATTAGTATAGTTTGTCACATTGGATAGTGTTTACAATGATTTGCTGTGTTTTAATTTACAGTAAAAAACTGGCACCTCCGCATTGTTAATATTTATTGTGTGTTATATTTATGTATTTATTATGTAAATCATATTCATATAAATGGCACGTTCTGTTAGTAATTTTAATGTATTAATTTAAAAAGGTGATACTCGATATTTTAATGTTTAAAATATCCCCTAAAGTGTGTTGGTAAAATGCTTAAGGTAAAAAAGTGTAGATTAAAGAAAATTTTCCTTCACTTAATGTTCTAGGAAAATATTATACTCTTCAAATTTTGAAAAGATTAACTTTAACTCTGTGCTAAGCAATGTATTTACAACTAACAGTAGTGGAAATCCTTGTCAAAGGATCTTTCCCAAAATAATATTAATTATGTAAAATTCATTCACTTTTTGACACTGGGTAAGGAATTTAATATTTTCCATCCCACCAAAATTATACTTTACTGATTGTCAGTACATAAAAAAATGGCTCACCTAACCACTGAGTCACGAACTCTTAGAACATGGACATAACGATCGAACCGCTCGAACGCTAATATTTGAAGGGTACAGGAGAAAAAAGGGGGAGTGTCCAATTTTAACTAAAACTGAACTAGTGCTGCCCTCTTTTAGACAATCATGAGACCTGTATGTTTCAACTTAAGATTATGGTTAAAAGAGGTCTTTGACTTGGTTAAATCGATTAAAATAGTATTTGCTGGGGTCCTTATGGGGCTTAGATATAAAAGTCTCCCTGTAAAATGTGTCTAATGTGACTTTATTCCTTTTTTTTTACCTGTACCTTCCATTTTGTTATTCTATAGAACGTGGAGGCTGAGTGTTCCCTTCAGGGCAATTTGTAGAGCGCTTTTTTATGCCACGAATTAGCAGTCTTTCGCGAACGTAAAGCCATTTGAAATAGGCTACGTACCAGAGAATGTATCGGGTCCTTCGCAGCTCTCGAAATGAATGGTTTCCCCAGAACCAAAAGGAAGGCGGTTGAATGGTTCCCGAGGGATATACTTCACCTCTATCCCTTCCCCCTCCCTCCATTTACCCACGTGTTCGTGTGCGTTCTAGGGGGATTGGGAGGCGGCTGACATTTCCGTTCACTTGGGCGATATGTCGCTTGGATTGGCGGATAAATAAATCTCCCTGTTATCGACTGACGCGCCGAGTGGATGAACATGAATATATAGGCTCCCCTTCACTCTGTAAGCGCGCGAGACATTTTCCTCGCCGTTTTTAATTAATAAAGAATATTATAAATGGCTACACAAATTAAAATTCCCTTCCTCCTCGCTTTATAAATGAAAGATCCATCTTCTTAATATATATATATATATATATATATATATATATGTTTTTTTTCCACCTCGTCTTACTATAAGTTTGGGATATACCCATTAAAAAAATCCTGCGCTTTTGGTCTACGTATAAGCATGATAGATGTTAAAGCAAATTTACCTGCAATTGCGTGGAGTGAAAGAATGATATAATTGAACTAAAATCTTCATTGATACATCTGACCAAGATTCTAACTCTGACCTTCCCGTCATCAGCAAAATACACAAATGATTCTGACATTTAGTATGCCGACGCACCGATTCTTTGAGTTTTTCAAGTAAAAATATTTGTATCGACATACTTTTTTAGCGCTCCCATAAGTGGGTATTAGAAACTAAAGTTATCTAATCTAAGAGAATATTACTGATAGTATACATTCTAAAGAAGAATATCCTGGCATTCGCTCGGTCAGAAGGTAAGAAACCACACCTTTGAACCAAGCCATCCACCCCTAAACGTAAGCAGCCGGTGGGACGTGCTCGGCCTCGGAACCAAGCCTGCTACCGCTCAAACAACCCTGGCGGTGAAATTATTTATTAAAAATTTCCATTTCGCTTTTCCCGAACCGTCTTCATCGGTTGGCGCGTAGCGATACTCTACCTCAAGATGGGATTTTGTTTAGAATCTTTGAAAAGGGGGAGCGGGGGAGTTACACCGGTGCCTCCGGCATCGGTGATCTATTGGTCTCCAGTGATTCCCGAACCCTGGATCTTGACCCAAATGAGGTGTCTCAAGGATGTCCCTGGGAGTTTTCCCCTTTCAAACTTTTATGATATATTATTATTATTATTATTAGCACCGCGTCTTACTACCCGTTCGGGTTATACGCACTTACGCTAATGTGTAAGGGTAGGGTGATTGTGAGATGAAATGAAGGACCTACAGTTTAACGTGGAATCCGAACCACGGTGGAGGCCTGGCATTCCTCACATTCACAAGATGTCTTGTCAGAGGTGAAGGAAGGGTTTGGTAATCAGATAAATTTTTTCCGGGACCGAGGATTGAACCCCGGACGCCAGCATAGAAATCTGACACCTTACCCCTAGACCACCAGGTCACCTTTTTTTGATATATTACATTTACCAACGCTTCACCAAACTGGGACATTCTGAATAGTTACTGTAATACTGACAGTAGAGACGGTGTCAAAACAGCGTTTTGAAAGTCTCCTTTATGCAGGATATTGAACCCAACTCAAGGAGAAGCTTATTCTGACTCGGGAAATTGAAAAAGTTCTTTTCCCTCTTTTGACACTATTTAGTTTACCTCTGTGAACAAGGATTTTACCCGCCTCGGTGGCGTAGTTGGAAAACGCACTAGTCGTGTTGAGCTCGACTGCTGAGGACGGGGAGATCGTGGTTCGAATATCGGTTGGGTGAACTGGGGGAGGTTTTCTTAAATGGTTTTCCACTCTTCTTTCACGCAAATGTGGGCTCACTTCTTCTAATTCAACCTTCACGATTCCTAATCCATTAGCGTAATTAGTACTTAAAGTGTATAACCCGAACGGTTAGTAAGACGCGGAGCTAAATAATAATAATAATAAAACAAATATTTTCAGGTTTTGTAACTATCTAGATTCTCATAATGATTTGTATGGATCTAAAACTCGAAGAGATCACCTACAAAATGAAGCAGTATCATGGTTGTCACTGAAAAACTCGGTTTTTGTCACCAAATCTTACACGGGAACATAATTAAGTTTCTATCTGTAAGATAAAAAGGTTACTGACGTTGATTCATTTATTTAGTTAATAACAATTTATCGATATTAAATAACTCTCCCCAAGAATAAAACGGCACTTGGTCACTTATTGAAGATTGTAACAAAGTCACATTTTCATTAAAAATGGTGATTTACATATTTTTTGCTATAAAGTTATTGAAATAATACTGTTTTTGTCTTTCAAATTAATTAAATTACATTAATTTAATTTACACTAAAATTATAATAATAGAAATTATCCTTTGGGTCGCAATGCAGGAACCATTTTATATTTAGTCTGCCTTTATGCACGCGTTTTGTGTCGCGCGACACACAACGGCAAGAGCCGTTACTTTTTGTAGGTTCATTTTATGCACGTGGCATTTGCCGCTCGTCGAAACAAATAGTAGTGGGGGAGGATAAATGGTATCAGTTCTGCCAATGCCTCTGTGTTGGGGAGTGTAAGATATACCCGAGCGTCATCTATTGTCACCTTACGTTGAAAAAAGGAAAAGAAAATTGGATGTTTATCTCATCAACTTTGCAAGATTTGAAAATGGGGCATTTCGTAACTTATGAAAAAAAATTAAGAGACGACAAAGACAAGTCTAAAAAAACTATTATTGAATGTTAAAACACACAAACTTATTTCTGTCCATTGAATTTTCTTTATATTTCTGGTTTTGTACTCCTCCGGTAGTGAAAATCAAATTGCTTTATTTTTCTTGAACTCATCTTTAAAACGTTCAGTATCAAAATCCCCCATTTTTGTATAAAAATGATAAAAAAAATATTATTTATTCAAATGACACAATAATGCCACTTGTAGTCCTCCAGGAAACTGGACCATTCTTGTCTGCTAGGTAGGGGTTGGCAGCTCTGATTTCTAGACAACGGAGGACAGACAAGTGACGCGCTCGCATTAATGAACCCATAAGATGCCATGTACTTAAAATATTTCACGCTACTTTTGCCGCTGGCGTTTTCTAGGGCACGACGGCATGTTTTACAAAACGCGACAGCAAGTTTTTCGGAAGGCAGAGCCCAAAAGGAATAATTTGTTCCCACTGGCTTACAGAAGGCAATGACTTTTGCCGTCGTGTGTCGCCTGGCACTGGATAAAAGGGCTCGTGATAAAAAAAAAAGTTTTAGAAACACTGGTGTAACCAACCCTAAGGCAAGAATTGGGGGATGCTTTGAGCATCAGAAAGCCGCACATTTCTCCTATAGTAAATTGTTCTAAAATTATGAGGTACCTACCTAAATATAAGTTAATTTATTTTTAGGAAACCATAAACGAGCGAACAGTTATTTAGTTTAATTTTTTTCCCCTCCGCGTTTTATCCGCGTACCAAATTAAATAATTGCTTGGTAATTTATGATAACTTTTGATTCACCAAAGACAAATTTATTTATTTTTAATAAATTAATCATATATTCATAGAATAGCATTTAAAAAAATACACGAATTAATTAAAATATTTGACAGAAACAGTTTGTTTTTCGAGTTTGTTCTCCATGGATTCGAGCTCATTTAGAAGGTCAACTGTAGACATGTATTGTACTTAGTATACTTAAAATTATATCAATGGTATTTTACAAACTAAACGTTTCAACAGTAATTATTATTATTAGCACCGTGTCTTACTACACGTTCGGGTTATACGCACTTACGCTAATGTGTAATGGTAGGGTGATTGTGAGATGAAATGGAGGACCTACAGTTTAAACGTGGAATCCGAACCACAGTGGAGGCCTGGCATTCCCCACATAAACAAGTTGTAATTAATACACGTTTTATCAGAGGTGAAGGAAGGGTTTGGTAATCAGATAAATCTGTGCCGGGACCGAGGATTGAACCCCTGACCCCAGCACAGAGGTCCGACACCTTACCCCTAGACCACCAGGTCACCAGCAATTAATACAACCCTTCATTATATTATTTATTTTTAAGAATACATTAAATTAAAATACACTTCGTTTGAGAATGTTTAGCTTTATAAACGATGAAGATACGTAATTGACAAAACATACCAACTTAAATAATTAACTATATCTTACCCAGGGCAGGGGAGGTGGTAGGTGACAGCTAGCAGAAGGTTCTTAATGGGAAACATTGCCTGAAAGTAATTAATGCCAACCAATTCGAAATTAATTATTGATAACATAGTATTACTAAGAAAATAATATTTATTTCCGAATAGGTTGGCATTTGTTAATTTAGCCAATGTTTGCAAACCTTCTGCTAGCTGTCATTTACCTACACTTCTACCGTAGATGGAGTACAGTTAATCGTTTTATTTTTGCTAAGAAAAGCCAAAACTTATACATTCTTAGTGTCGTGCAGTGGCGGCTCGTAGCTAAAATTAGTGGGGGTGCTGCTCCAGAAATTTTTTAGCTTTTGTTTTAAAATTGTGTAAAAGGGAAAAAAAACATGTATACAAAGAAAATTTATTCAGGAACTTGATAAAATCTTAACAAAAACAAACAAACTTTTTTTACTTACTTAATTTTACTTTTTTTACAGTTCAAGCTTGATATATTCATTTAAAAATGAAATCCATTCTTCTTGTTTTAATTTGCGCAAAAGTTCATTAATTTTCTCCTTGATCTCTGGATGACAATTGAGGAAATTTTTCCCCATTGAAAGTACTGCAAGCGCATTTAGTCTTTCTTTTAAATAAAATAACCGAAAAAAAATCAAATAGAATAGCTGGAAGCAGAATAATAATCTAATTTTACACTTTATCACATTCAAGAATATGGTACACGGTTTTTAAGCACAACACACGTTGAGTAAAAAAAACCCTTCCATCATCACGCCAGAGCCGGCACTGCGAGAGAAACAGTGCTCTCTCTACTTGGCAGTCCCGCCTTCCTACCCACCCCCTTCTATGTGCGCATGCGCACAACAGTCAAACACCACGTCGCTAGCACTGTGAAGCACACAATTCAATACAAAGATTTTTGTATATTTTTATAAACTGGGGGATGGCTACTGAAGTACTGACATTAAGCTTAAGGAATATATATNACTTATACACGAGCCGCCACTGGTGTCGTGACATGCCTAAACAAACTGTATTGCATGACCCGAGTCTATAAAAGCACTCTGACACATTCTATATTTATACAATTTTAGACAATGCTACACCTTTTTACTTCCATTTATATCCCCTCGTCGTACCCAAGATAGCCATTCGCCCGTGGAGTTGTGTTTGACGGCTGATTTATGTCAAGTTATAAAGCCAAACGCGGCAGCTGGTTATTCTGTGACGAGCGTGCGTGGATGGTCGTGTTTATCATAAGATTGGCGCATAAGAGACAGAATGAAACCCACTACACGCCTATGCGCATACCTTTCATGCGCATTTTGGCGTTGACTAAAATAACCTAAGACAAAAGGAAGAGGTACAGTCCAATTTTCACAGTAATGACCTTATTTGACTGAAAAGTTACTAGACGCACTTTCACGTTTTTATACGTCAGGTCTTGTGCTCTGCAGTTGTCACTTTTGATAGATATTATTATTATTAGCACCGCGTCTTACTACCAGTTCAGGTTATACGCACTTAGGCGAATGTGTAATGGTAGGGTGATTGTGAGATGAAATGGAGGACCTACAGTTTAACGTGGAATCCAAACCACGTTGGAGGCCTGGCATCCCCCACATTCACAAGATGTCTTGTTAGAGGTGAAGGAAGGGTTTGGTAATCAGATAAATCTGTGCCGGGACCGAGGATTGAACCCCGGCCGCCAGCACAGAAGTCTGACACCTTACCCCTAGACCGCCAGGTCACCGACGATAGATATTATTAATATCTATCAAAATAAAACTAATAATAAAGTAAAATGATATCATTCTTGACTGACAAAAATAGTGTTGTAATTTTTAAAATACCTTCTTTTGAGAATTGGACTATATACTACTAAACTTAAGCCATCAATTCAAAAGATAAGAGCTATCGCCTCTTATTTATAATTACATTTTACGAGTGTACATTTTATTTACTTTCGTGACAAAAGGTGTGTATATATATATAAATATAGCTATATATATATATATATATAGCTATATTTAGAAACAAAAAAATAGTTAAATGTGTACCATAATCATGGTAACCATATTTTTAATAGAAAAAGCAGGACAAAAACCATATCAATCATGACATGTATATATTACCAAAAAATTGAGAAATGGAGTAGATAAAAGAAACATATTTAAATACAAAGCTATTAAAATGCCTAATTTCATTGCTAATGCAAAGTAACACTAATGTTTTAAAGAGTCACTATTGTGTTAGACTGTCCTGCTGATGACGGGTAGATCGGGGTTTGAATCCCGGTTGGTTTTATTAACAACCTTTTTGTCCAAATTGTTTCCCACTCACCTTTCACGCAAATGCGGGTAGATTGTTTCTAAATTGGTAGTAAGACGTGGTCATGAAAAGAAAATTAACACTTAGTTACATCAAGTCAAATAGTAGTTAAAATAATTATTTTTCTCCGAATTGTGATATTGAATAAATAAATTTAGGATGTTGGCTGATAATCACTTAAAACTGAAACTAATTGTAACTACAAAAGTTTTACTAATACTCAGCATTAAACTCAAAACAATTATAAAAAACAAATATGTAATATCAAGGAACAGCTTTCAGAGACGTATGTGGCAAATAAGTAAAACGTAGGTATACACTTATTTTAGTAGGAAGTTCGTTTTGAAAGGTCATTTTTCCTACTAAACTCCCGATATGTAGTAGAATTCTGGTAAGGAAAAATACCGCAAAGAACGAACTACTTACAAATCACGATGCTAAAAAAAAACTCTTACAAAAATCAGTTAATACTTTCTTCCCTTTTCATGGTAATTTATATAAATCCCACATTAGATAGGAACTTTAATTCTCATCGCACATATACATAACTTTTAGCAAATAGAAATTTCCCGCTTCAGGGGCCGGATGGTCTAAGCCGTTACTCTCACAGGAGATTAGACTCGATGACGGGGAGATCGAGGTTCGAATCTCGGTAGGGTGTACTGAGGGTGGTTTTTACAAAATGGTTTTCCACTTTCACTTCACGTAAGTACGGTTACACTTCCTATAAATATAAACCTTTCTAATCCCTAAAAATCTAGTACATAAGCGTGTAACCTTAACGGGTAGTAAGACATGATGATAAAATAACTTGTAAATAAAACTTATAAAAAATATGCTCAATGGTGATGTTTCTTGCACCAGCATTGTTCAATTCAATATAATTTCTCTAACCTCAAGAAGTACTTCTGGAAGTAGGCCTAATTGATTAAAAACCAGTACTTATGGATGTACTAACGCTTGTTCTTTAGCACCACAGGACATCGCCTCAAAAAAACAGTACTAGTCCTTAAAAAAATTACGTATGGTCACCATAACAAAAAGTTTAACTTAACATCCCGTGAGTTTAGATTATCCATAATAGTTAAAGTTCTATAATCTGTACACAAAGGATCAGGTAAAGTAACATAGGTAACATTTTATTTTTAATAAATTAAAATCTTTAACAGGAAGAATATACGTATTTTTAGAATGTATTTTCACTGTTTTATATAAATACAAAACCAATCACGCTGTTCCCTTACGGGGTAGGCAAGAAACTGTGACTATTTTCAGACGTATCCATAGACGTTTAGATGACACCAACTCATACATTCTCACAAACAGTTTAGCCGTTGGACTTGGGGATTAAACTTACTCCCTGACCTTCCCCTTACTCATTCATTCATTCATACCTGACCACATTGCTAGGCTATACCATCACTCATCAACACATCTTTCCCTTTCTGCTTGGTTTCACATTCACACAGAATATCCAACTTTTTTTTTTAACAGTTCATTTTCTTTATCACATTTCTCTCACACTCCACGTTTCAATAGTCCATGTTCTTGCCAGTTGGTCTCTATAAAGAAGAAAAAACAACACTTTGCTATTCATAAACAAAACATTTAGTTCGGGATATCCGCATTGAACTGAGCTAATTGGGTATAGATTAAATTTATCAGGATTTGCGTGAAGGGAGTGTGGGAAACCATTAAGGAAAATACACTCTCAATACACCCGGTCGGGCTTCGAACACCAATCTTCCCGTCAAGGGGAAAACAAGACGAAATGAGCTTGTCATTAGACCGTGTGTCCACTGGCACGAGTGATATGGAAACTACAATTTAGATTAAATGTATCCGCATTTGCAGGGAATGGAGAGTAGGAAAATATTTCGATACAGCCGGCTGAAATCGCATCCCTAACCCCCGTCACAGACGAATCAGACGAGATGAAACTAACGCCTTTTAGTCTGCGTACCCCCACTACTGTGCGTATCTTGAGTAGTTCCAGAAGTCGACCTGGAGGGGATTCTTGTTGGAGTGAGGAAGGTTGGTGTACTGTCACGTAACCTAGAGGTGGTGTATCGGCGTCACATGAATATGCCGTGATCGTGCGGACGGTTTATTTATTTTGTAGCCATTCTGTTGGAAGGAAAGATTGGTAAACTTTGCGGCCTGGTTGGAATAACAATCCTTTTTGTGTCTCTCGATAGTCACAATCGTAGCTCAACAATATCTAGTTCCGATTCTCACAATCGTATCTCATCAATATCGAGCACCGATTCTCACAATTGTATCTTAACAATATCTAGTACAGATTCTCACAATCGTATCTCAACAATATCTAGTACCGATTCCCACAATCGTATCTCAACAATATCAAGCACCAATTCTCACAATCGTATCTCGTCAATATCTAGTACCGATTCTCACAATCGGATTTCAACATTATATAGTACCGATTCTCACAATCGTATCTAAACAATATCTAGTACCGATTCTCACAATCGTATCTCATTAATATCTAGTACCGATTCTCACAATCGTATCTCAACCATATCTAGTTCCGATTCTCACAATCGTATCTCAACAATATCGAGTACCGATTCTCACAATCGTATCTCAAAAATATCTAGTACAAATTCTCACAATCGTATCTCAACAATATCAAGTACCGATTCTCACAATCGTATCTCAACAATATCTAGTTCCGATTCTCACAATCGTAATCTCAACAATATCGAGTACCGATTCTCACAATCGTATCTAAACAATATCGAGTACCGATTCTCACAATCGTATCTAAACAATATCGAGTACCGATTATCAGACTTTTGCTGCTCATCTTTGCGACTCTGTGATCTGCTACTAGAAGACAAAGGTTCGATTCCATCTGGCTCATTTTTCATCTCAACCATTAGAAATAAGAATTTTGTGGCCGCGTCTTACTAACCAGCCGGGCCTTACGCATACTTACAGAGAAGGGAAAGGTAGGATTTTAAAGGAAATTTGCTCGCATTTGCGTAGATCAAAAGTGGGAAACCATTTAGTATTATGGCCAATGGCATCTTTAGTGAAAAGGCGGGGTTTGGGTTATCGGGGAAAAGGTTAGGGTGTGTTACGTCATAGTAATATATTTAACTGGAACACAGCACTGCCGCCAATGAAACTCACTTCGGTGAACGCATGTCTTAAGGCGTCACTCTCGCAATAAACTGTTGAGTTTGTTGACTGTTGAAGACGGGGATATTGGGGTTTGAATACAGTTCGGGTGTACGGAGGATTTTCTTATTCTTTGGTTTTACACTCTGCCTCCACGCAATGTGGGTACACTTTCTTTAAATCCAATCTTCCTCATTCTGAACCCATTAGAATATTTAGTACATATGCGTACAACCCGACGCTGACAAGACGCTGTGCTAAGAATATAAATAAAGTGAAAATCCATGTTTGTAGCATTACATAAATTATTAAGGTGTATTATTTTTATGATTTATAAAACTATTTTGAGTTAATCACTTGGTACAAAACCATTTTTAGTTTTTCATTTAAAGTGGTAATAGGTACCGTTCTATCGCCCCTCACCACCTTTCACAAAAATTAAGAGCTGTTGGTCCTTATGGGCGTATGCGCCTTAGTACTCCTTGTTTAGATTACGGCCCATCCGGTTTCCCCGTCACCTGGCAAACCAAACAAGATGTGACTGACACCTTGTTCCGCATGCTTGTGGCAGGATGATATTCGTTCACAGCCTCAAAGTTGTACTGCCACCCATCACCGTTTTATATATTCTAACATATACACACATATTCAAAATGTTTTTGTTTGGTTTTTTGGTTACAAGAAATGATATGTTTAAGGTAGGTGTGTAGGGGACCCAAGTTAAGGTAAGTGTTTTTGCAGTTTTTACATCAAAACCTTTTTTTTTTGGTCAAAAGAAATCAAATATTTTTCAAGTAGAAACATAGAGTTTAATTTTCTTCACATGGTGACGTCAACAGTTCTTGAATATTCGTTAAGGATGTCCTGGAATTTAATGACAACTTTTTATCTTCATTTAATGCTGCTATGCTCTTAAAAGGTAACAACTGTTGATATCACCACGAAAAGAAAATTAAACTCTATGTTTCTACTGGAGCTATATTTTACTTATTTTGGCCAAACAAAAATAGTTTTGCAATAAAAACTGCAAACGCACTTATCTTTTATCGTGTTCCTTACGCTCCCACCCTAACATATACATGTTTTAGTTTAAGCATGAATGAGACAAGCGACAATTTAAGGTCACATATTTAAAAAAATCAATTGCTACCTTGGCGTGCTATAAATAATTCAGTTATCTCTCTGGCTCAGATATTTGAATCGCAATGCGCAAAATAGACTAATAGCTTATGTGTTTATAGAGTCTGATTTATATTGGAAATAACTTTTTTGACTATCATAAAAGCTACTAAAACAATTTTCATACATATTCATACGTCCAGTCATGGTTTATTCAGCTGTCACTTTAGATGTTATCAATACCTATAAAACCTGCTTAGGTGGCCGTATGGTCAAAGTTGCTATTCTCGCAGCAGACTAGACTGCCGACGACGAAGAGATGAGGTTTGAATCTCGCTCGGGTACTGACGGTGGTTTTTCCAACAAAGTTTTCCACTCTCCCTCCATGAAAATGTGGGTACACTTCCTTTAAATATAACCTTCATATTTCTTAAAACCTTTAACGTAATTAAGCTTGTAACCCGAACGGGCAGTAAGATGCAGTGCAAAAAAACCTTACTAAACAATATTTATAATAAATTAAAATGTTATCACTGTTGACCGCAAAAATGGATGTTGGTATTTTCCATAAGTTTCTTCTAGCTACAATCCTACTATATTTAAATATGTAGTTTTCTTAATCAACAAATAAACTCATTAATATACATTTGAAAGTTGTTTGCGTTTATTGAAGCAATTATTGCTCCCGATAAACAAACATGTGTCAGGTTGCTAATTTACCTAGTGAAAGGGGACTAAGCCAACTAGTCAAGACACTTTAGCTCATTCGGTAGCGCTAACTTGAACTAAGGGAGGATAGCATTCATCCTTTTGACTATCGGTATCTTTCCCTTACACTAAATGGTAAAGTAACAGGGTGGGGTCTATTTGTACTGAAATTATGTTAAGTCTCTAATATCCGTCTGACTAAAAACTTCTAACAGCTCAGTTTACATTGTTTTACGATTTCATATTTTGGTGGGATCTAAAAACTCTTGACTGGTTACCGACGAAGAAATATATTTAGGGTGGAGGATGGGTGACACCTGAAAAATTGGTGAGCGTGGGGACTGTGGTCGGCCGGCGGCTGTGGTCAGAGTAACGCCGTTTTCAGCCGAAAGGTGTGTTTTCTTAAACACTCTAGCCAAAATTACTGTAATATTATGATCATCGTTTATTCCGAATGCCCCTATCATGTTATAATAATTAAAATATTCTTGCCAACCAAATTAATAACTTATTTTTGATAACAAGTTAATTTAAAATAAAGATACTTGTAATTTGTCGCAACCTCACGCCATAGAATCCTAGAATTATCTCTGTTATGATATAGATTGCTTCTTATATCCCACAAACTTTTTTTTTCAAATACTAAAATTATTAACTTATCACAGTCCACCATTTTACCACGCCTTTCTCAAGTTCGTTCTCAGTTCGTTCGAAAAAAAAAACAAATCGATTTGAATCTGTCCGACGTTGGACGTATTCGGCTGAACTTAACGGTTAACGGTTGTACTATGGCCAAGTTAATGGAGGATCATGAGATTGAGAATATCGGAGGAGTCGGCCGAGTACGCCCGAACTATATTTCGGTGCTACTGTGACCATAGCCTAAATGTCATCCTGTACTAGTCCGGTTGTTAGGTGACAGGGAAGTTGGGTGTACCGAGAATGTTTTTTCGTAAATGGTTTCTCACTCATCCTCTACGCGAATTCGGGTAAATTTCCTCTTAATTTTACCTTCCCTACCTTATTTAATAACTTTTTTTTTATCATATTGTGTTACTACCTTTCGAGTTATACTCTTGTGTACTAATTACGCTAATGGTTTTAGAGATTAGTAAGGTTATATCTTAAAGAAGTGTACCTGCATTTGTGTGAGGGGAGAGTGGAAAACAATTTTGGAAAAACCTTCAGTACATCCGAACGTGACTCGAACCTTGATCTCCCCGTCTTTGGCAGTCTAGTCTACTGCGAGTTTAACGCATAGAACGCGTTTAGAACATGCAGCCACATAAGAGTGTTTTAATATAATTACAAACATAGATCACCCGCTTCGGTGGCTGCATGGTCCAAGCCGTCACTATCGCAATATACTAGGCTGCAAATGACAGTAAGATCGGAGTTCGAACAAAGGTCAGGTGTACTGAGGGCTTTTTTCCTAGTTGGTTTACCACACTTACTCCACGCAATTGCGTGTACTCTTACTCGAAATTTGACCTTCCTTATTCCTAACTCATTAGCGTAATTAGTAAATAAGCGTATAACCTGAAAAGACAGCAAGACGTGACGGCGCTAATTAAAGAGAGTCACCTTGGCATTGAAACGTCCCGTCAAACTCAGGTAATCTGCGCTGTCACAGGCTTTTCAGTTTCATATTTAATTCTCAGTAGATCTGACGT
Organism: Timema shepardi; assembly: GCA_902151425.1. Taxonomy (NCBI): domain Eukaryota; kingdom Metazoa; phylum Arthropoda; class Insecta; order Phasmatodea; family Timematidae; genus Timema; species Timema shepardi. Next base: position 67,426 of record CABFVX010003273.1, read on the forward strand.
AGATTCATTTGGTTCCTTTGCGCTCCTATCTGATGTTCTGTTTGCATAATATGATGTCCATTTGACATGGTGTCAAAATAAATCAAGCGAGAATTCAAGCGTGTTGGTGATACAGCATTATGATGAAGCTTTCAATGGTGCGGAAGCTGTCAGACTGGACCATCCCACAACATCAGCGACATCGGTTACTAATGATCTTTCGCTGTGGAGCTAAAAATGAGGAGAAGGTAGGGGGAGAGGTAGAGCCTATGAATTGTAGTTTGTGAAAATAAAGGTGGCATTACTATTTTATCATAAGGGTTTGACATAGAAGTGTGTAGGACGCATACAAAAATACTCGACATTTTTTCCCTCGCCTTTCTTAAGGTGGGAGTGTATTAAACGCAAGTTAAGGGCAATGTTTTTGCAGTTTTTATAGCAAAACTTTTTTTGGCTAAGATAAATAAAATATTACTTAAGTAGACACACACAGTTTAAACTTCCTCAAAAAGTAATATCAACAACTGTTGACTATCTGTCAAGGATGCCCTAGAATTCAATAATAACTTTTTTCTCCATTCAAAAAGTTTATCATCTAATGCCACTATGCTCATGATAGACATTCAACAACTGTTGATATCGCCATGTGAGGAAATTTAAACTATATGTTTCTATTGGAGCAATATTTGATTTATTTTAGCCAACAAAATATAAAATTGCAAAAACCCTTACCTTTTAGCGCGTCCTCTACACTCCCATCTTAAGAATGCTACGTGGAAGAGCACTGATACGCGTTGAAAACGTTTAGAAATCCTGCATTATTTAAGAAGTTGTTTAATATATTTTAATATCCTTTTCAACAAAATGTAGGTGAAAATTATCATCAGGTTTCAGACCAGTTAAAAACTTTACATTTTGAGTTTAATTTTTTTTTAATTTAACGATTTATTCGAAAATGTGTGCTTCTGAGATTAAAGCAAAATGTTAGAAACCTAAAGTTATCCTTCCTAAATAAAATAGAGTCATGTTTTGATAAGGTCACAACCATTAAAAAATATACAATTTGCGATTGTTTTATAGGTTTTTAAATAAGCTATCACAACAATTTTTAAACCCTTTAAACTTAAAGTTTAAGCTATTTAACTAGTCTAAACTTTCCCCTACCGAACAAAAAAAATTAAACCACTTCATAAATATTCAACCATTTCTAAATGTCTGCAATACTACTCAGTGCTCTACCATTAGGGAATTTTTGTAATTCAATTAGGCTTAGATTAGATTATTCATTTCATGAAACGCATAAAAAGTAATTTGGTTCTATCATAAACGGTAATTAATCCAGATTTTAATCAATAATATACTAACCATCCTACAATCTGTTTTTTCCCTTTTACGTAAGCATATTAACACTATTTCAGTACCATTTAAACTACTTAACGGTTAGGGCATTAAATTCATTATGACTACTTTGTGGCAATTTATAAATGTTTCGAAAACAAAAGGAGTGTGTGAAGGTTACTGTTTTAATGTGAAGCGAAGTTGAAATCGAAGCAAAGGTTTTTATTGTTGTCATAATATACCACTAATTATTATCGTCTATACAATCCATTAAGTGCTTCTAGGTAAAGATATAGGATTTTTAAAAAATAACTTTTTTTTATGCTGACATATCTGAGTTTATCCATGCCTCTGTTATATATGTTGACCTGGGTGGTCTTGGGTTGAAGAAAGGGCTTGCCTCAGGACCCGATGTTCGTGGGTTCAAACCCAGATGAGGTCGATGGATTTTCCTTGAGCGATAAAAATCCGTATCACAACTTCCTTCTGAGGGGAAGTAAAGCCGTCGGTCTCATGTCTATTGTGGCGTGTAAAATAACCCTGGAAGGTGTGTCACACTTCGTTTCCTGGCAAAAGTGGTAAACCCTTTCGCGCTCACTCATAGAAATTCAGTGTGGAAAGCAACAAGGAACCACCACGCTCACTGAGTTCCTAGTACATGGGATTTTCACCAGATGGTGCAGGCAATACTAAACAGCGCCTGATGGATAGAGATCCAATCAAATCAACCCTCAGGTTGTTGACTTTAATTTTTTTATGTTAAATATGTAATTTAATTCCTAGTATGTTTTAAAATATTGTTAATTATAATTAAATTTGACACATAACGATAGTCAGGTAGTAGATGAAGCTCAATTTAAATATTAAGTATTTAATCATGTGCTTAACATTTCAGTGTTTAGTTACGTATTAATTTGCATACGTTGATTTCGTTTTGTAAGAGTGTCAACACAGTTTAAAAATGATGGTCAAACCTAAGCCGAGCATGGGTGGCGTAACAGGAGGCGCATTTCTCCGCGGGAAATAATTTAATCCCCCAGTTTCTCCGATTGCAATAAACTCCCCTCTTCACCCCACATATGTATTTCACTTCCCTATTATACTATCGAGAATAAAGATGGAAGATGACTTTGTGTATCAAACTCTAAATAGCTTATGGAGTCATCCAATTTTTTAAAAAAAATTGCAGGGGTAGGACTACTTCAGATATCTTCTATAAGAGGAATATAATTTAAAAAAATAGCAGGTGAATACTTACTATAAATACATTACTTCTATATAAATTCAAATATTAAAAAATGTATGGGGTAGTGAGTGACACCTCAAATAAGTTATAGAGGAATCTAGTTTCCAATAATTTTACAGGAGATGACCACTCCAAATAGCTATAGAGGCATTAAATATTAAAAAGTTTCCCTATGGAAGACATACTTAAATAGCTTGCAGAATCATCCAATTTCCAAAGTTTTTTTTAGGAGAACCATTCCAATCACCTCATAAAGGGTGTTTAATTTTTCGGGCAAAAAAACACGCTTGATAACTTCTAGAAGCACCCAAATTTCAAAAGGTTTTTGGGGAACAGCCACTCCAAATTGCTCATAGAAAAATCTAGTTTCTGAAAAAATTCCTGACTAAAGCAACTCCAAATATCTTCTAGACATTTTGCCGGTGGAGATTCCCCAGTTGCTTCTTTGACTCGGGGATCAAAGACACTTTTTTTCTTCTTCTGCTAATCCTCTCCTCCTCCCTTTATATAAATAAATTACCGCAACCACTGAAGTCGAGTAGTACAAAGAAAGGTGTGCCCGCGCCTTTTCTTCTGATACCGGACCCGTTTTTAGCACCTGGCGAGCTTGGATGAGACCACAAATAATTATATAGTTTTTGGCACACTCATTGTTCACATCATAACAGCGTGTTCATTTAAAATCGCACATAATTATTTCATTTGATTCGGGTAGGTGACAAATGGGATATCAAGTGAACAACGAAAGTGTTATGACGTCCGGGAACTTTGTGTGATCGTCGCCCATCAGAAACCGGCCCGTCTTCGTCTTTTACGACGGTGTGACGAGCCTGCACCTTTAAAGCTGTTGTTCCGTCCGGCCCGTAATGAACAGCTATAGGCAACGCCGCTCTAATTAACCTGTAAATACGTGCCGACTTGTTAATTGCTGCTCACACCATGATCAGTAGGGGTAAGGGGAAGTCAATGATGTGACCGTCCCTCTCGCCCCGCCTTTCCATAATCTCGGTGTTAACGACACTGCAAAATGGGGTGCGTGGGGAACTTGACCTTTTGAAGGGGAACATATACCTAAAATAAAAACTTATATGAAACATATAATGGTGAAAACTTTGAATAATATATATTGTGTGGATCCAATTTAAAGACGTTTCGCTTGAATTTCTTCAGACTTTTTAAAGTCAAAATATTATTAAAAAAAACTTTATTTGAATTTAGTTTTAATTTCGTTTTGACTAGATGCCTAAAGTAAGTCAAGCAAAACGTAGTTTTGATTAATTATTTTTGCTAGAAATGTTTATATAAAAAAAGTTATAACAACATGACAAATTATTAAATACTATTGAAATAAAAATACCAAAATCATAATAAGTAAGCAAAAGAAAAACTTACACATACGCTTACGCTTATCATTCATACGTAAAAACTCATGGAAATACAACAAATTACAAGTAGATTATCATTCCGATACATAATATAGCCCAATGTAGCCGATGTACAACAGTTTTTGTAGTTCTTCAAATAGACTCTGGCCTAGATTCGAACATCGCAACGTGTTCTTGACGACGCTCCGTCCACTACTTACCGAGCAACATTTACTGCCCTGCCTGGCCCGTTACAGTTTAATTATCTGAGTGAATTATTCCGGCGTCATCTGTCACCCACATCATGTGACACTTATTGACACTTATTGCTTGCCTGGACATAGCCTCACAAGGTCACCGCGTGCATCATTCTGGCGTCATCTGTCACCCACATCAAGTGACACTTATTGACACTTATTGCTCGTCTGGACATAGCCTCACAAGGTCACTGCGTGCATCATTCTGGCGTCATCTGTCACCCACATCAAGTGACACTTATTGACACTTATTGCTTGCCTGGACATAGCCTCACAAGGTCACTGCGTGCATAATTCTGGCGTCATCTGTCACCCACATCAAGTGACACTTATTGACACTTATTGCTAGCCTCACAAGGTCACCGCGTGCATCATTCTGGCGTCATCTGTCACCCACATCAAGTGACACTTATTGACACTTATTGCTCGTCTGGCCGTAGCCTCACAAGGTCACTGCGTGCATCATTCTGGCGTCATCTGTCACCCACATCAAGTGACATTTATTGACACTTATTGACACTTATTGCTTGCCTGGCCGTAGCCTCACAAGGTTACTGCGTGCATCATTCTGGCGTCATCTGTCACCCACATCAAGTGACACTTATTGACACTTATTGCTCGTATGGCCGTAGCCTTAGGTCCAGAAGTTACTAAAGGAGTCCTAGTTGGCACACGTCGAACAGCATACCTGTTTTTTTACTCCCTGACTTTTCATATAAACACAGCCCATTTTGTACCCATTATTTGTTGTTATTAATGTTATTTATGATGGGAATAAAATTTATATTGGTTGATCAACTCAACGTAGTGTTCTAGTCGTAAATTATTATGTCAAGGGGAAATCAAACACTATTGTTTATTTGTGGATAGGGACACTAAAGTTTTCTCAACATTTTATAAGATGCCTTTATTAAAATCAAGCTAAAGATAATTAAGGTAAATAAATTACTTTAGTACCCACTTCTAATTACTAGACTTCATGTGCTATATCAGAAGTTCGAGATACAGGGCAACGCTGTAATTAAAAAAATTGAAACTTTTTAAGGGCCTAATTTAAAAGGGACGAGGAGTGGAAATTAAAGGAACTGCCTGGCATTTGTAGGCCTACTAAAGGAAATATGTTTTAAAAATTAAGTGGGGGGAATTAAACTTCGCTCATGTTCGTATTTAGACATGCGGCGTTAATAGTCAGGCACACCATTCGTGCCTCTTCTGATGCCTAAAGAATATGAATACGTTATTTTATGTTCAATACTTAATTGAAGCCTAATTTTCTTTCTTATTTTTCTTCGCCTCTCTTCACATATTAGGTCAATCTTTTACAGATTTGTAAAACTGCACTAGATCTGTACTGTACTAGGACCCTCGAATCATCGAATTTTTAAAGAGGTTTGAGATTCGAAAAAGTATGTTGGTACATTAAAACCTCACATATGCGGAACTCGTATTAATTTCGTATCCGAAATGGGTTTAGCCCCCTTTATTTCAGTGATCAAAGATTTTACTGTAATTCTTTTTTTTTAAGTTGTTTAGTTGGAATTTGTTTTATAGTTTAAAGGGGTCTGTCTTGAGAAGCGAGAAATTGCTACGCAGACGTTCAGCTCTAACGCAATATCTATTTCTACGATGCGTTATTTCAAAATACGGCTCACGTCAAAATAAAGTTGAACGATCCCAACAGGGATATTTTCCCTTAACAGCCGTATAGTTTGAATTTTTTAATAGAAAAAAATGTGTTAAGATGTGCCATCTCATTTTAAACGACTTTTTAAGCATTTTAAGCATTAAACTAGTTTGATGAAAAGGGGCTCTATATAGTTAGCCTTCCTGCAGCAAATAAAATAGTTTTTTGATGGGTTCACACCAGAACATTTTAAGATATTTGAGACCTAGCAGCTAGAGTTCCTCTTTACTTTAGTATAAGAAGTTTCGTAGTTTTCGTTACCCCTTTTTATTATTTACATGAAAAGTGGTGGTTATAAGTTAAGGGCGAAAGGGAGGATAAGCTTTGACAAAATATAGAAGTAGTTCCATAAAATGACAAACGACTCATACAATTGATATTTTCTCGCTGATAGAGGCCGCCGCCTTAATACTGCTCAACCCCTAATATAATTATCGGACAACTTGATAACCAGACTCGAGCCAATTATTAGTTAAACACTTAACTCAAAAACTTTGTATTTTACTCAGAATCACCAACTTTCTACACACTTCCCGGCCTACCCCTTCCTTTTGTTAATACTTTTAAAATATAGTATTAATATTTTGTTTTCTGTTCAACTTGATCACAAAGGAAAAGTATCTACTTCCTTTATAAGGAGAAATTATAGCAGATATTTCAACTTGAAGATAAATTTTAAAGAGGGAAAGGAGCGAGGTCAACAATTCACGCCACGAGCGCGCAAGACGGCCACATTTTTTAAGTTCTTGCAGGATAAATCCGGGCGGCATCATGTTTACCGCGATCAAATACTAGTAAATCCTGAAACATAACTCACCGTTTCTCGTAAACTACTTGGACAATCACAGTAGTTTTTTCAGAATTCGTAATTAAAGCCTTGAAATACACGGGAATATTATTAAAATTATCATACTCCAATTAGTTTGCTTTGATAAAATTGTTTTCTAACTAAATAAATATCATAGGTTTTTAATGCAGACATACTTTGACTTTATGTAAAAGTTTTTTTGTTGTCTTTGTGTTACTGCTGTGTCTCTTGCAAATGTGACGTAATAGAGAGAATATAATTTTTCCACTGAATTTAGCACCCGGAAATTACTTATATCCTTCCATTTACAAACCAGATATAGAAAAAAAAGTTTCAATATGTTGACCAGTGTAATTATTTAGCTCGGTCATTAATACGTCAACCTTCTGTGTTAAGGGTCCTGGGCTCGAATCCTGACATGATATATATATATATATATTAATATTTGGTGAATTGTCAGCCTAGATACAGGATGTTGAGAATTTCATAGTACTGTATTAAGTTATTCTATAAGTCGTGTGCTGATATCACAAGTGTGTTCATAAAGTGCACATTAAATATCCTCAATTAATAAAAGAACCAAAAAAGTTTAACGGGATGTAGTGCGTTATATTAGACAAACCAACTTTTATTATAACTTCCATCTATTTGACAATCTTCAGTTTATCGAAAACCTGACGTGCGTGAAGAGCTCGTAACTAAACACATCAAACTGTAAGAAGTATTGTTGTTTGAGGAATGAATCTTATATCAAAATAAAATTCAGTTCACGATGATCATTTCCTACTCTTATACTACCCATCTATTTCAATTAGGATTTTTTTTGCACATAGTGAAAATATGTCTGCAATAAAAACCTCATTATAGTTCTTTCAATAGAAAACAATTTTTTCAAAGTAAACCAATTAGAATATGGGAATTTTAATAATATCCTCGTGTCTTTTAAGGTTTTTATGACGAATTGTGAAAAAAATTACTGTGATTGTTCAATTAGTTTACGAGATACGGTGAGTTATGTTTGAGGATTTTCGAGTATTTGAACGCGATAAACATGATGCCGCCCGGATTTTCCCTGCAAAAACTTGCGAAGTCATCACAAGTCGCGCCAATAGTACTGGTGCACATAGCCTATTAACAGAAATACTAGCATTTATAATTGCTTCTACTATATTTTTATTTCTTCTTATGCCCATAATTTTTTTTAAAGATTCGAAATTCATAGGTACAAATTTAGATTCTTATTTGTTAAATATAGTAGATTCGACGCAACACTATTCTAGGTCATGTGACTATTTACAGCTGTAACACACACACAAATATTTTAAATCGATATATTTTCAATTTTTAGCGAGTGCCGATGCTCGAGCGTTTGAAAACATTCATTCAGAAAGTAATGGACTGAATGTGTCTAGCGGAAGTTAAATTGGGATCACCGGATGATAACCATCGTCAGTTTCCATTGTTGCTCGCTGTCGAGCCTCTTCTGACAGAACTAATCGATACCAAGTTATCGACCCGGGGCAAGGTCGCGCCGATGTTGGGTTCTCTAACCTGCCGCCATGAATACGTTATTGGGTCGCTACGCTGACCGTCCCGCAACTCTTGCCGTGCAGAAACTAGCAGTGGGCGTGTTTTTAATAATATATTTTTTTTAGCAGCGAGTCTTGATAACAGTTTGGGCTATATGCATGCATTTGTGCTAGTTACGCTAAATTACTCGATATTAAGATGGTTGAATTTCGAGGAAGTTTACCCGCATTTGTTTAGAGGAAGAGTGGAAAACCATTTATTAAAAAAAATCTCAATTCAACCTAGTTGAATTCGAACAACGATCTCCTCACCGGCAATCCAGTTTATTGCGATCGTTATGCCTTAGACTCAAACCATTCGACTACCGAAGATGTTAAATGATTTACCTCGCTTTTACTCCCATTTACTCCTTTGCTCTCTTATCTCCTCTATGTGAAGTCCACTGAAAATGATTTCGCCTGATAATTTTTTCTTTGGCTCTAGATACTACTATTGTAATAATAATAATAATAATAATAATTGCAAGAAAAGGCGATCGTTGTGATATAAGAGAAAAGAGTGGTGAAAGAATGAGGTTATGTTTAAGTTGAGCACGTGGTACGAGGAATGTTGACCCGGTTTCTCCTACCCACAATTATTTTGGTCTTGGCGTGTTTTTTTTTATAATAGTGCTTCGCGCCTTTCTTCCCGTCCGAACCATCTTAATATTTACACTACGGGGTAGGATCATGTGTTTAGAAAAGGTGTGACCCACATTTGCGTCGAGAAAGAGTCAGAAAACATTTAGGGGGGAAAAAAACCTTGGCATAATCGGACCGGGATTCGAAACTCTTCGTCAACAGTACACCGGTCAAGAAGACTTATGACTTTGTCTCCTTGCCCACCGTTGCGGGTTTGGTGTTATTGATAAAGTTAAATTTGGTTCTTAATCTGTAAAATTTAAATTAATTTTTATACTTAAATACAATGTAATATTTTGGAGTATGAATATTACTAGCCATTTTTAATTGATGATTAATGAATACTTATTTTGGAAAGTGGCTCTCTTGATTGAATCTAACTGGAATTAAATATATTATGCTTAGAAACTTGTATGATACCAAATCGCTTACACTGAGAGTAGAAGTAATTTATTTACACTGTTGTCCGATGGTAGGCTTCTGTGTAAAGCGGTCCTTTGGTTTAGCCCGAACGGCTTTATATAAATTACCTTTAATTAACCATGAAAATCTACCTTTCGGTAGTAAGAAAATCATAAGCATCTAGTGGTATTTATACTAAGACAAGCGACTACATCTCGATTTTTTTATACGAATAACCATCTGGAAGGTCTTTTATCTTACCAAATTCCTACTAAACGGGTTGTTAGAAAAAACAAGGTTCAGAACTTTAGGATATTTAGCACTCATTAAAATAAGTAAAACATGTTCATAAACAAATTCACAAAGATATACTGACAATTTGGTTTTTTGGTAATAAAATAAATTAGTATAGTAAAATTAAATGCTATTTGAGTTTATGTGGTAAAAATGGACTACCTTATCACAACAAAACAATAAAAGCTTTTGGAAATGTATCTTTCCATTTACACACACATTTCACACTTTCGGGTCAAATTGTTACGTACACTTTGAAAAATCTTCTGGCTTCATTAGAATAGTTTGACATCCATTTTAAACTCCTTGTTTTTATTTATATGAGCTATTTAACGTGCAATTTTTGAAACGACTGATTATATCAGCACACGAGAATTTCTATGAGCGAGAGTGACAGGGCCTACCAATTTTGCCAGGAAAGGTATTTTCACACACCTTCCAGGGTTCTTTTACATGCCACAATTGACATGGAGCCGACTGTTTTATTTCACCCCCTTTGAAGGAAGCTGTGCTACGAATTTTATCGCTAAAAAAACCTGTCAACTCCGGCTGGATTTGAACCCACAAAAATTGGGTGGTAAGGCGAGCACTTAACCCTAAGACCACCCAGGTCGACATGGGGTTCACTGACACTACCCAATATATGGAATGACCCGGATGAAGTTACTCGTGACATATTTACCATGTATCATGTCTGTGCTGGTGTTTCAACGTAAAACTCGCAGAATGCTAATTTGAACTGTGTAACGCAGGTGTTACTTTATTTCCCTCGCGTGCATAGCTTGTCATTAAATTATACTCGCACGGGCGTACTGATGGTCGTTGTTCACTAAGTTTATGGCGGTCATTAGTTTTAGTTATGATGATGCCCGACCCCATGGCTCAGTTGGTAGATCGTCTGTTTACTGAGCTTAGAGTCAACGGGTTCGATTCCTTCACGGATTGTAAATAATAATTTGTAAATAATAAATTGTAAATAATAATAAATAATATCTGAGTCTTTAATTAACTGAACTGTGATCTACTTCAGTGGCCGAACGGTCTAAGGTGCCACTTTCGTGTTAGACCGGCCTGCTAATAAAAGGGATATTGGGGTTCGAATCTCGGTCGGGTCTACTAAGGGTGGTTTTTCTTAAACTGTTTCTCACTCTCCTTCCACGCAAATGTGGGTTTAGTACCTCTAAAACGCTTCCTTACACATTCCTACCCCATTAAAGTAATTATCACACATGCGCATAACCTGAACATATAGTAAGATGCTATGTTTAAAACTAAACTAAACTGGGCGTTGCGTCATATTTCATTAGGCTATGCTAGTTGGTCTCATCCGGATTTGATAAATAAGTTGTAACCGGATCGGATAGTGACAAGTGGTAACGAACAAAATAACTAGTGCCCACACCGGTAGGCACGTACACTAATCAAGCCCATATATAGTCCATTCGCCATAAGAGTGGTGGTAAGTGACCGCTAGCAAATTACCAGATATACTCTCGTATATATATATATATATTTGCTAAACCATATGATTTACACGAAGTTGTATGGATTTCGTGTCACTTTATGGAGTCAAAGCTTTCACAACAAACTATTTATTTTTAATTATGTTTTCCTTTTAACCGTATTTACATCTTTTTCTAGCTGTCACTTACCACCACTCCTATGGCGAATGGACTCTAGTTTGGTTTGCTAATGACAAGAAGGTCGGAGCTCGAATTCCGCCGAGGGTACGATGGATAATATCGTCTAAACGGTTTCCCAATCTCCCTCCACGCAAATGGTGGTACACTTAATATACATTCTACTTTAATAATTCCTATTTTGTTAGTGTAGTTAAATGTTAAAAGCTGGGTCGCGTATCATATCAATATGTATAAACATTTCACAAATTTCTGACACCCGTGTCAATTTTATGTTTCTATGATTTAAAACGGGCTTATCTCCACTTCACAAAACGGAAGCTAGCCCGAGGAATGCACTGGCGGATTAACATGAATGTTTCATCTCACCGCTCGATCTATACACCCACCTCCTCCCCACATACACCCCTTTCATCACACATGATATGCAAAGCATTGTTACCGCTAACCACGTAACCTAATGAACTCCACCCTCCTCCCCTTGGTAGCCCTAACCCGCGGAGGTGAGGGGAATGTCCTTGTACTGCAATTAGAGCGCCACCTTCAATTATTCAGTTGCACCATGAGTGAAAATTTAATGACTCAATCTTGTCTGATGAATACGTCGCAGTGCGCGGGCGTCTGTGGCAACTCGATTTATGAATGCGCTTTGATTATCTCAGGAACATTGGATTGATTGCACAGGTAAGTTTTATTTTTATTGAAAAAAACCCCATTTAAAAATATTTTACTAACGTCTTAATTTTATTGTTAAGGACGAGGAAGGTAGTTTATAGGGGATGCATCAGCATCAAGGGATTTACAGGGTTTCTAAGGACCTGGAAAAACGCAGGGAGTTTTTAAAAATATAGTGAAAATACTATAATATTTTTTAATTTGAGATATTTAATAAGTAGGTCTTTGTATGGATGAAAAAGTGATTTGAAGAATTAAGCACACCGATTCAAATATGTTACTGCCCCTTAAATCATCCTGTTTTAAACACAAGTAAGTTTGATGAAGAATGAAATTGTATTGCTCTTTTATTCAATTTAAAATAGGGTCGCAAAAGAACATTTTCGAATATTATTTTATTGGTTTTTAAAGGTTCAGGACTGCCATTCCCATAAGAAATAGCGCAGTGTGATATTCCCCGTCAAATTGGTGGAACCTAATCGTGAATAGGAACATCCAAAGCGAAAAAATCCCCTCTCCCTGGCATTTGAACGGATTCTAATCTCTGACCTCCCATCAACGATGTTCAAGTGCAATCCATGTCTAATACTGCCTTAAATCGCCCGGCCACCAATTCTCTTATAAGCTGTAACCTGAAATATAAGAACACGGAACTGGTGAATGCACTTAAGAACCCATTCCGTACACAATAACTGGGACATTAGATAACACAATTAAGTTCAGAGCTGAAATCATCCGCTTTGGTGGCCCATATTCAAAGACGTCACTCTCGCAATAAACTAGACTGGCGATGACAGGGATATAAGGGTTAAACTACTGGTTTAGTGAACTGAAGGAGGTTTTTAATAAATTGTTTTACACTCACCCTCCACGCAAATGTGGATACATTTACTCTAAATTCAACCTTTCATATTTCTAATATTTATTTGAGGTATTTAACGTGCTTTTTTTCCCCAACCGACTGCTTGTATCAGCATACGAGTATTTCTGTGAGCGAGAGCGAAAAGGCCTACCTATTACGCCAGGAAAGTTATTTTCACATACTTTCTAGGGTTCTTTTACATGCCACAATCGACATGGGACAAAAGGCTATATTTTTCCTTTGAACGAAGCTATGTTACAGATTTTTATCGCTCATTAAAAATCCGTTGACCCCATCTGGGTTTGAACCGACGAAAATAGGGTTCTGAGGCGAGCACTTTACTCCAAGACCTTCAATACATAGGTGTATTTAGTAGATATGCACACAACCCGAATGGATAGTCGGATACGGTGCAAAAAATAATAATCTCAAAGTGCAATTCTGTTCATTTTGTACCTGATAACACCGATATTTTGATCAGGGATAGTTTTTTTTCTTTTTAAAATAATTATTTTTCAATATTGTTATATTTTTTCTAATATAGTGAAATGGTTTTTATTGATCTAAATTCCACTGTTTTTCTAAAGTAGATGACAGAAAACAGCACCACGGTGCGACGTCAGGCTCAAGCTCTTATTACCTACGTAAGCTACTTGCTATCCGGGGGATGAGACGGGCTCTTACGCTGTTTATTTTAGTTTAATTGATGATAATTTATTGGTTTTGTTTGATTTCAGGTAAGTGACAATTATCCTGATTCACCTGCTCGCTAGAGTCTTGTACGATTGCATCTCTAATTAAAGGTAATTATCTTGAAGGAACCTTTTAAATGCCTCAATTCTCTCTAAGATAGAACATTTCTAACATAAAAGTTACTAAATCTACTTTCATTTATTCATACGTCAAGTTATGTGATATGCATCCGTCAGTTTTTAGAGATATTATCAATATTTATATAATAACACTAATAATATATTAAAATGATATCAATGCTGACCACAAAAAAAAGTTTATATTTTATTAAAGCTGCTCCAAAGGTCCATTAATAAGAAGATCAATGGGTACTTTTTACTTTGGCATGACCAATTTAGATTTTATAATGTGTATTTACTATCTTAATATAAGTTTCAGTGTGGTCGATTTAATGTCAAGAGGATCTTGGTTCTATTCCGGTGATACTCCCGAATATATTATTTGTATAAGAGTTTTTTCTGCAAAACAACTAGAAAATATCTTGACCTCAGGGAGGGTTAAGTCGACTGTCCCAGTTTATGATGCTAGAATAGTTGAGAGGAAATTGATAAACTCTAGAAACTTAGAGGGCTTATAACGTTCATGAGTTGAGCTTAGCGGCAGTAGGATAACAAAAAGGGATGGAAGCAAATATAAATTACAATACAATTTGGGGTGTGCCCCCTACTACTAAATTACATCATTCGATTCACCAAGATTCATTCTACACTCCTATACCTACCTTCCTTTCCTCGGACATGTAGTTCCAAGTGATCAACCAAAATGTGTAGACTTTTGGACTTTTCAGAGTGTAAAATTTAAACTTTTAAACTAAGTTCATGTATGCAAGTCTTTATATTTATTATAGTAAGATTTTGGCAGGAAGAAACCTTTAGAAAAAAAAACTGGTTCAAAATTGATTACATTTTACCATATTATTAGGGTTATTATAAGTATAGCTAATATCTATCAAAATTATAGCTGTGGTTCACATGACCTGACGTATGAATGCGTGAAAGCAACTAAAATATTTTTTCTATCTGTCAGATAAATGTTTGGTTATGAAAATTGTACTCTAGATGCCTATTTTTTTACGTTAGTAGTTCACCCACTACTCAACAACTGATAGAAGGGTGAACCTTAAAATAAATTTTATTCGCAGTACTATCGTCCAAAAAACTTTCTATCTCCTCTATGTACATTTTTACAGCTAATATTTACGGCGCTGGCTTGGTCTTTTTAGATTTTGAGGTGCTATCTAAACTTTGCAAATCTCAATATGTCAATGTTACTTAGAAGTGTTACCGTATATGGGAAATAACCGAGAAACGTTGCAGACCTTTAATAATCCAAGATTATTTATGACAAGTCTTAATATTGTTTTGATATTGTTTTCAATAAAATGTAGGCGAATGTTCAGAATATTACAAAAGTTAACTTTTAAATGTAAAGTGTTTAAAAAGATGAATGTATGATAACTTACATAAAACCGTATAAAACAAGTCCCACATTATTTAAAAAATTTTAAGTCGTGACCCAACAAAACATAAAGTGTATTAGATTTTTTTTAAATTTAAAACTTAAAAAAATTAAACTTTTTAACTGATCTTAAACTTGGTGATAATTTTTGCCTAAATTTTGTTGAAAAAACTATTAAAAATACCACACAGCTTCTTAAATAATGCGGGATTTCTAAACGTTTGAAACTAGTTTCTCTACTCTATCATACAACAGGTTTATGTTGTTACCAAAATAAAATTGATCTTTGTCTTTATTTTTCAATTTGATTTCTTTTGAAATATTTTGTGTTGAAATAATTAGGGGGCAACAAAAATAACACTTGTTGCAATCCTCAACTCTATTTAAAGTATATTATCAACTAAAGTGGTAATTATATTTGAGATATTTTTCACATTTTTATAAAAAAAAAAGTTTCAAATTTACTTTTAACTTTCACTAAGTAGGCAAGCATCATAAAATCACTTTGATTTCTCAAGTAGAAAATCTGATAGCTATTTCACCGTAATTATTTGATAACTTTAGATATGATAATTGGATTTGGGTGCATCTTAAAAAATACAAGAGCACTTAAGATACAGTAACTATAAACTAAAATTAATGAAATAGTAACCCGCTTCGGTGGCCGCATGGTCTAATGGGCTCGTCTTGGAGTAGACTAGACTGCCGATGACGGGGAAATTGAGGTTCGAATCTCGGTCGGCTGTAGGCTACTGAGCAAGGTTTTTTCCAAAATGGTTTTACACTCTCCCTCCATGCAAATGCGGGTACACTTCATATTAATATAGCCATCCTAATCCCTAAAACCATTGGCATAATAATGGGTACATAAGCATATAACCCGAATGGGTATTAAGATGCGGTACTTAAAAAAAGTAGTAAATATTTTATCAATTTTGACCGCAAAAGATATGTTTATATTGTCTAAAATATTCTTCCCACCAGAATCTTAATCCGCGGGGTGATGCTCTTACACGATCAAGTCCCGTAACGGTTCGTTATATATATATATATGTGTGTGTGGCCGGCCTATATTTGAGGTTGTATCATATAAATATGTTCTAAAATAAAAATCCTGTAATATTACCCCCAAACAAAAAAAAAAGCCTATAGATATTTTCATAATTTTTAGTTTAGAATTACAAGACTATCTCTTGTAATTTTATTAAGGAAAAAAAAACCCAGAAAATATTACGCGTCGAATGAACCTCAATAAAATATAGACGATTAAAATCAACGTGTTTTATTTTCCTCGACATCGCTCATCCAAGAAATTGTTGTATCAACGATTCTCAGGTCGATAACCATTATTAATTGTCGGGTGTATTTATTCTCTGATAAAAATATTGGACGAGTCTTCATTGGAACAACATTGTTGCTTTAATAATTTAATTGACTGATGGACTCTTGGAAACAAAACCTTTATTTCCTGTTGGAATGTTTGTGAACAGTTTATTAATCGCTATAATTGTAATACGAGAGAGGGAGAGGGGGTTAATTACGTTTCGGATTAAATGGATTAGTGTAATGTTTTGTTCGGTAACATTGGAAATGTTTGGTACAAGTTTATTAATGATCAAATTTCAATAATTCACCATCACATTTTCACTGTGTTTGCATTAGTTTAAATATTTTAGTTAAAAGTACCCTGGTTGTATTCATGGCCAAATGGTATGAAAGTTGACTGCAGCGCCGGGGCGTGAATAACCTGGTCTGGTAGTAGACGTTTAGCACAGAGTACATATCCAGGAGGAAACTATTTAGACCCCAAATGAGGTTTAAAAGAATTGGTATTGCCATTTAAGTTCGCCTTACTGTTTTTATTATATTTTCTGAACATTATAGTTGTGTGTTTAGTGCGAAGAGGAGACCAATAGGTTAGGCTACTGAAAAGCGCTTGTACAAGCACTTTATAGAACTGCACACATTAATAGAGGTTTTATATAGATGCACATTTAGACGGAACCAACTCGCCATTGAAGTGATCTAGCGTAGGCATCTTATGACGGGACCAGCGACCACTGAATAACCCTAGTTCACACACTTTAAGATGGGACTGACGGATACTGAAAAGCGTTAAATAAAGCACCTTAAGAAGGGATTGACTGATACTGGTGTGTCCTAGTGCAGACATCTTGAATTGATTGACGTCCACTGGATAACACTAGTGCAGGCACCTTAGTAATAAACTGTTAGCCTGTGGAAATTCTTTGCTCAGACACAGTTTTATAGTCATATTTCTTGATACTTAAAAATATTATACATATGTTGAAAAAGGCAGTACTTTGTAGACAAGAGATTTGCAAACAAGCTTTTTCAGTCAGGAACACCTATAAATGTATTTCAATTTTATTAGCATATTAAATTACATTCAAAATATAGATTTTTTTTAAGAAACCGTGAGTGGCAAGTTGAGAATCAAATCTAGTTCGAATGTATTGAGGGTGTTTTCTTACCGGAATTGTTTCCTACCTACGCAAATGCAGGTACATATCCTTTAAATGGTTTTATTTCTATTCTATTAGCGCAATTAAAATATGTATTACCCAGAAAGGTAGTATTAATACACAGTGTAAAAAATTGTGCCGTCTTAATATAATGCTATAACACCCTATTGAAAATATTGACACTAAATACTTCATCAAAAAATAAATGGTACGGAACTCCGCACGGACTTTCTCGCTCTATTGTTTGAAAATGGAGATATTTACCCAAAACTCGTAATATATGTGAAACTAAATAATAAACACTAGCAAACCCAAGAATAAATTGCACTCTACTTATGTAAAACTTTATTTAGTCCCGGTTTTAAATTTTATAATTTTGTTTTTAAAGAATTAATGTCCTCATTTGTATGTTTGGACCGATAAAAAAGATCAATGTTGGGTCCACAAGGGTCAACACTTCGTATTAAAATTTTAACTTCTGTTTAAAATTTTTAGACATTTTATTAGGTGTTGCAAATCTTCATGCCATTGCATTGCTATTAAATTCCTCATTTATAAATTTTGACCAATAAAAAAGGTAAATATTGACTATTGAGTCTAAAATGGATATAGATCATTGTTGTACAAACATTTCTCCTAAGAGGTTCAAGGTAAACAATATAAACTTTTTTAGTGTCTTACTTATATTTAATTACTCTATGGCATTGGAGAACTATTGCGTTAAACCTTACGTAGTATCTCTTAACAACTAAAGCTCACAACATTGTATTAATATATTTGCCAATATCTCAGAAACTGTTGGATTTAGAAAAATATATTTCATATTAAAGTTTTTATTTTTAATTGTACTACAGTTTTACATGATAAGCTATTTAGTATCTCAAATAGTTGTGGAGATACGGAAATTTCTGCTTATGTAAAGTACCCTAAAATTCATTTTCATGGTAAAATGAAAATAGCCAGTTTATTTATAATCTTAATCAACACCTAGGTACAAATTTTAATCAAAATCGTTTGAGTCGATTTTGAGAAAATCGATGTTTTCTCTTTTCGCCCTTTCTTAAACTACTCTTAATTTTAAGTTTAAACAGACACACAGACATACGTCATTGCAAAGACCACTTTTTAGGGTTTGGGGGTCTTGAGACGTTGACATCCATCAACATTTCAGGCTAGATTTGCTTTGGCGGTCGCAATACTTTTACCTATCGAGTTCGAAAAGTTAAAAAATATAAATATTTACGTATGGCTTGAAAGTTAATGGTTTTATAAGTATATGTTTTTTTTTAAATATTTGTATTTTAAAGAGATCTACATATTTGTAACGATAAGTAATTTCATATCTCAAATAGTTTAGGAGATATTATAAAAAATGATAATTTACGCATCAGACCAGAGCCCTTAAAGTCATTATGCCAAAATATTGAGAGAAGCCATTTTGTTTGGGATATTTATGAATGTTTAGAAATGAAATTTAATCAAAATCGCTAAAGCCGATTTTGGGAAAATCGACTTTTTCTCATTTTGCCCTTCAGTAAACTACCCTTAATTTTAGGCTTAGATATTTAACTCCAAAAACCCCTCGCGATAACCATATGAAAACCCTAGATACCAAGTTTTAGCCCGATGGGTAAAATAGTTTAGGCTCTAGTTGGAGGTGACAGATAGACAGACAGATGGACGGAAAGTCAAAAACAACTTTTTTGGATTCGGGGAGTCATGAAACGTCAAGATTCATCAAAATTTTGAGTTTGATTTTTTTTTACGATCACTATACTTTCTCTACCTGTAAGATAGCGAGAAAGTAAAAATCAAACAAAAATTAAGTTTAAATTGACTCTTACTGGAAAGTTTGTTTAAAAATAGTTCCCTTACTCAAATTTTTCTCTTATTAAGTTTCACAAATTTTTTTAATCAGGATAGTTTTCAAAATTTTATCACTTAAAAGGACTTTTGTACAGCACTTAGACATGTAGCAGACGTTTAGAGATCCCACATTTAAAAAGTTTAGATCTTGAGTTTAAAGTTTTCAAATATATTATTTATTTATCACCGTGTCTTACTACCCGTTCAGGTTATACGCTGTTTTAAAATAAAATTCAATAACGATATACCGTTACACGAAGTATTATATTTCTGAGATTAAAGAAAAAGGTTAGAAACCTATATATTTCCTTTTTCTAGCAAATAAAGTCATATTTCGATAGGGTCACAACACAAGATAATGGGGGATTGTTTTATAGGTTTTTTGTGTAAGTTATATCACTTAAAAAATGTTTAAAAAGCTTTTTTAATTTTCAGCTACATTTTAGTGAAAACAATATTGAAAAATTTAAAACTACTTCATAAATAATTCGGGGTTTCTAAATGTCGGCAACACTTCTCAGTGCTCTACTATGGAGCCCCTTAACATATCGTATCATATCATATCAAAACACCAATTCGTACGCGCTTATTACTAAAACCGGGGTAGCGAGAGATACATTTATATTAAGACTAACCCCCGGGGGTGAGGGTGGGGTGGGGGTCATAAAATGGATTGGCAACAGGAGTGCGCCGAGTGGCAGGCTTTGAAATGTGGTTCTACGGAAGTCAACACTCCATCATTATGCCTTTGAACTTTGCCCCTTACTCTCCTGATTCTTCACCCTCCTTTCGCATTATGTAGCCTATCATTCAGATTGAATTCTCGCGCCTCCCCCCGCCCAACCCTATCTCTCTTTACGTTTTCATCCCATTCTATTCGATCTCCTTTTGTTCTTATGTCCCCGCTGTTTCATTTAAAACAAATCATCCTGTGTAATCAGACTCGTTCTCTGTGTTCCTCTTTGTATTTTATTCCCTCATTCTACTGTATTTGTCCATCACCTCTCCTCTCTATTCAAATTACTTCTCCTATTTCAATATACAGTCTTCTTTTCTCTATTTCACCTCTCATCATCACAGATACACATGCTTAAATGGCGACACCCTTTCCTTTATGGCCACAACCCCTTTGTGTGATTCTTTATCGTGATACTTTTCTTTTAGTGTCTATATTATCACTTATCCTTTATCTTAACTTTCTCTTTCCATCCGTCCCTCTTTAGTTATCTACGTGTATTCTCTATACTTGTCTATTTTGCATACCCTTAACCCATTGCCCATCATTTTTGAGTTTTGGATTCAGTGGAAATACTTTAAAATTAAATAGAAAACAATTTTAATTCCAGAACATGAATATTTCAGAACTTGACAGTAAATTAATACCTAGGTAGTTGACCTGGTGGCCTAGGGGTAAGGTGTCAGACTTCTGTGCTGGCGGCCGGGTTTCAATCCTCGGTCCCGGCACAGATTTATCTGATTACCAAACCCTTCCTTCACCTCTGACAATGCATCTTGTGAATGTGTGGAATGCCAGGCCTCCACCGTGGTTCGGATTCCACGTTAAACTGTAGGTCCTCCATTTCATCTCACAATCACCGTACCATTACACATTAGTGTAAGTGCGTATAACCCGAACGGGTAGTAAGACGCGGTGCTAATAAATAAATAAAACCTAGGTAAATAATATAACACTCCCTAGTCTCCAGTGTGTTGCATGGCTTTCTAAACAAGTTTTAATGTTATACATATGTTTCTCAATCTTAGAGCTTGGACTATTCAGTGATTGATTGACAAAATGTATAATCTCTATCAGAACTGCCCCTAGGGATCAGAAGGACTAGTACAATGGCATTTTTGGGCTCCCCTTAAACTAAAAAAATAACCAAACTGTGACTATGAAAACATTATTTAAGTTTTCTTCCAATAAGCTAAATTATTCTTATCTTTACCATGCTAACCACTTTTAAAAGAACCGAGGTCGGAAATTCAATTAAAAATACATAGCCTTTTATCATATTCATCATAACATTTTTTATGATGAAATAAAAAATATATTTGTGGAATTGGAGGTTCCCACTTCGCGAGTTTTCCCAAATATCCTGCCCCCTCTTTCTCTCATCCCCAGGGAGCCTATCGGAGTGTGCTAAAACACGTCACATTCTTCCGGAAATCTTGCGTTATTGAAGAAGTAAGGGGCTTTTCAAACTAAAGTTCATGACAAACTTGAGGTGAAACCAATTCTAATTACACTGTTGTCAAATAAAGGATTCAATTCGATACGTTTTATGTTTCTTGCCTAATCTTGTATCTAATATCCCAGTTAATTGGCCGTGAAATGGGCTCTTAAATACTTTAATGGCATGGCTCCTGTTACCCTCTTATCAACAAAAACCAAGCATCAACCATTGCCAAGAATGGCATCAAGGATAAATCCATTTTTATGTTAAAAATAACAATACAACCACACTTATTATCACTCGTATCAAGATTTGTTTCTGGAAAAAGGACCAAAAAGCAACACCTATCCACCGCTATCTCCCATGAATAGCCAACCAACTCGCATCGGTGGCCGCATGGTCTAAGGCTCTACTCTCGCAGCAGACTATACTGCCGATGACTAGGAGATCGAGGTTCAAATCTCGGTCGAGTGTACTGAAGTTTTTTCAAAAATTGTTTTCCACTCTCCTTCCACGCATATGAGGGTACACTTCCTATAAATATAACTTTCCTCATCCCTAAACTCATAAGTGTAAATAGTACACAAGCGTATACCACCTCACCACCCGTATCGTTATGCCCGTGTAGTCCAGTTTGTCGGGGACGGGAATATTATGGTTCGAATCCCGGCTGAAGAACTGCGGTTGATTTTCCTAGTCCCACTCCCCCTTAATGGTTATTCCGCCTTAAATAATTTGACGTTCACGCAATAGCTATTTTTTTAGTGTAATTTATTAAGTTTAAAGACAATAGTTGTAAAATCATTTTGTTAGTGTGAGCAATAAGTATTTACATTAAAATAATTGTTTCAAACTAATTTAAATTTGAACTCAAATTGACAAAAAATGGCTTTGAAAAATACCTCAGGAATTAATAGATCCGCACAGGTAGGGAGATTGATAAAGGCGTCAGTCTCGTTTTGTGGGCTATGCCAGTGATGGGAAGGTCTGTGTTCAAATTTTGGTTGGGTTTATCTAAGTTAAAAAAAAATTGAAATGGTATTCACGCTATATCGCCATGCAAATGCGGCTATACTTTCTTTAAATATTTTTCTCTCTTCCCATTCCCATTTGTATGAATATGCGAATTTTGCCTGGATGTGTTGCAGTATTTGTA